>NW_023591307.1:0-80794 GCF_014843425.1 Jatropha curcas | reverse complement strand
TATACCTCTTTTCAAAAGGTTTCAGCTAACTTGTATCTTTTTATACCAAGGTTAATTTCTAATTTCTACCTTAATAAATTCATTTCTTTTATTGATGTCATATCTCTTTTTCTTAAGAAAGAATTTATTTCAGTGGGTTCATTTATAATAATGGTCTACAACACTAGTTATCTCATATCAAACCTTTCATCAAATGTGTCTACTAAGGATTTTTGAGCAATTTAAGTCTTTATTTATTAATATTCACTGATATAAATTGGTAGATTAATCGTTTATTCAAAAATTCGACGAATGAGTTAACAACTACAGCCTAGGTGGACCATCCTATGGGTAACTGACTATTTAAAAAACTTTTAAAATAATTTTCCTTTTCCACTTTTAAAAACGTCGGCATGTCACTCACACAAAACCTTGAAATTCTTTTAATAGAAATTTGCATTTACTTTTATTTTAAACCAATCTCAATCGTGGTATAAAAATATTTTCTTTATTATAGTTATTTATTCTTATCATCATCATTAATTTTCTTAAATTTTCCCAAAAGTTATTTTCAGTAATGATTTATATTTATATTATTATTTTGTCTTTATTTATTTAGTTATTTATTTTATCATCATTTTTTTTTATATATGTATATTTCTTACATCTGAATAATTGACCATATGATCATCATCGGCTTGTCTACGATTTAACATCCCCTAGTCTTATCCAAATTCTTTAGCCTTTTGATTCATTTTAATCTTTCTTTTATCCTTCATATCTCCTTAGTGTACCCAACCTCATTTAAGTCTTATCCATAAAAGAGTTTAATTATGGATACATGAATCGTAAAACCATCATTCTACACAAAATTTAATTCCATCCTAAAGTCATTGCTTCTTAGATTCCCTTATTCTGATTTTTCAATCTTTTCAATTCTCTATTTCATTTTATTATGAGTTATTTCTTTGACCTTATCTCTTGCCGAATTTATAAACTTTTATTTTATCTTTATTTAGGCACCTCGATCTAATTTCGCACTTAATTCTTTAAAGCCAGTATTTTTATATAAATGTTTCTTTAAATTTTTAATAAGTAGTATTAGCCCTTTCTACATAACTCTCTACCTAGATACATCCAATCTTCCTTTAATTTTATTAAAGCTTTCCATACAGCAATTTATATTTATATTATTATTATTATTATATCTTTATTTATTTAGTTATTTATTTTATCATCAATTTTTTTATATACTCTGGTTAATTCATTCCCTATTTATGATTTAATGTTATTCATCATCTTTTACATTACGCATCCTACATGTGCTAGGATCTTAATTATATAACGTCTAATACATTTATTACAAACTGGACTTTTACATTATAAATTTTTTTGCTTATACCAACTATCCCTTACATACACACTAGTTCCATAAGTCTATTATCGATTCAACCTAATTGCTCATTTTCTTATATTAGATTCATAATTATTTCATGGCTTGTAATTACTAGATCATCAGGCGCTCACAACAGGAGGCCACCTTGTGAGCTGCGATCAAATCTAGATTATCCGGTGCGCAACAACAAGAAGCCAACCTGTGGTTTCAGTATAAATAGTATTATCAGGTGCACATGGGGGCGCCGATCTTCCATTTACACGGCTAACAGTAATCAATATCAGGATCCATATAACAATAATAGTATATAACGGTAACGGTAATCAGAGTCAGGATCCATATAACAGTAACAGTCTCACAAACCCATGGTGACCCACTTCATCCCAATTCCACACAAACAAGGCACACTCCATTTAAATTCTATATGTCGAGATTCACTTCAGTCAATACCTATTATTGTACTTCGACGCTATTTATCATTTCTATGTCTTACTCTATTTAATTCGTCCAATAAGTCTCTATTTTCCTCAATGTTATATTTAAGTATCTTACAAATTTTATCCTTTTACATTCTTAGTTTCGCCTCGGTTAATTGAGGATTTCTTGTCTAGTATGATTATTTGTCCTAAATCATCCTTTTCTAACCTTTAATTTAATTTAAATTACAATTTCCACTTTTTATTCCCTAACCGTAACATTTCTAGAATTTAATCTATATATTAATTGAAATTATCATTCAACTTCATATTCTATACTATTTATTATTAATTTATCAGTATTAATTTCTATAAGCCTAATTTAGTCCTCGGGATAACAATATGATAAAATAAATCAAACATACAATCATTGTAAATAATTTAAATTCTAAAATCAAATAAATTTTTGACATGCCGACGAAACAATAAAACCAAACAATTAATAGCAACTTCAAAACAATTTCCAATAAGCAAATATGAAAACATTATTCTCAAATCATAGTTCAAATAAACTTTCTTATTGTCTTTAAAAATTCGAATTCTTTTCTAAATCATTTCAAATAATTTTCGAAGCAGTGTCTCTTGTTGAATCATGGTGTACTAGGTGATCAGGCCATTACACCAATTTCCAACTGATCTTCTGCTTCAAAATAGATGGAGGGGATTTAGCAAAACTGAAAATATTTATTTTATAAACGTTAGTTACCTGGACTCTTTTTTTATAATTCACTATTATTTCTGTACTTTTAATTCTCGTCCTAAGTTTCATACAGATTTCCTTTCATCCTCGTGCACGATGCGTCCACCGGCACTAAAATGGAATTCAATCCAGACTACAGCTCCTTTGTTGGTTACGGTCGATCCCAACATAAGAGTTCTCTATTTAATTTCCTATGTTCCGCTGGTAAGGCTTAAGGCCCCTCCGAAGCCCGCAGTAAGCGCTGTACTATTTAAAAACCTCGCAGTTCTCTAATCACAATTGTGGATTCAGGCCCGAAGTAATTTATTTTTCATACGATTATATCCAAAATACAACCAAATAATTAAATGTTTATACTTCTATTTGTTCATTTACAAACCCAGTTGGAAGTACAATTGCGGAACTCTACTCGATAATTCGCTTCCCCTTTGCATTTACATGATTCAATTAATTATTTACTCTTATCGATCCACATTCTCGTTCGTTCATTTTTGGGACTCCGAGGATTCTTCTTTCCAGTCTAATTACCTGGCGAGGTTGCAAGCGGGCCGTGCAGTACTAAAACTCAGCGTGAGGCAGGAATTAAGCATAACTCTTCTCACCCCAAACACAATCGTTACAAATGCTAAAATATTTTAATGTTGGTTTCACCCACCCTTCTAGTTACTCACTGCATCACTCCGCAGTTTTTCTACACCAAATGGCAATACAACAGCAATCACCAAATTCATGTATCACCTTCATATAATCACATCATGTTTGGAAATTAGTCAGTGGCACCACCTGAAAAACCCACAACGGACCGTCCTCACCACATGGCGTCGCCCTCTCATACATGCTGGCACAGGGAGCCGATCCGCCCATACGGGCCAACTGGTCTATCCTTCCACTGACCAGTTCCTGCTCATTGTTTTTCCATCTCTCTCTTTTCTTTTTCCATTCTACCAACAGGGAGGCAACCCGAGGTGGTCTCCATGCCCCAAATCTAGCAGTGCATCAAGGTGCTCATCGAACAGGAGGGCATACCGCTGCGGGCTACAATCAAATCTAGATTATCAGGTGCCCGCCAACAACAAGAGGCCATACCTGTGGTTCTATATAACCCATATCATCAAGGTTGCCACACGGGGGCGCCGAATCTCCCATTTTCCCGGCCGACGGGTCAATATCATATCATATTCTAGGATCCACATCCACAGACCGTCCTCACCCAAAACCCATGGTGGGTCACTTCATCCCAATTCCACACAAACAAGGCACAGTATATCAATCACAAGAATCATCACAATTTTTACTACTCAACAAATTAGGTTGACTCATACATGGCACTTCATAAAAGTCAGATAACAATCCCGGAAACATCATGCAGGGTAAGTGGAAAATTCTAACACTACCCACAGTAGCCACATGCTTCCAGCCTTTGTCCTCGCATTTCAGAATTTTATAAACCTCTAAAATAAACAATAAAATTCTAAGTAAGAATTTTAATTTCAAAGATTCTTTTTCATATTCATTTATTAGTTTTGGTTTCCAGTCATTTAATTCACTTATTAATTTAAACTATATAGATATTTATAGATATATATTGGGTTTCCTTATTTATTTATTTATTCTAATTTATCGCCTTTAAATAAAACGTTTAGTTATCCGTTAAGTAATATTTATAATAACGCTAAGAAGAATACGAATATTGATCATAATAATATTATTAATAGTAATAATACGATTGATAATGTAATATCACTAACGATAATCATTTTAGTCGTAGTATCTATTACGGATTTCTTTACTAAGTGTTCGCCGAAATTTCGGCAGCATTTCCTCTATAAACTGTACTATCCAATTTATCAAATTTTCATTAATCCACATGCACAGCCCATCCATCGAGCAAATTCATATCCACTAATCTCATCCGCTATAACCGTCATTTATTCGGTCACTTAATTCACACAATCTATTCATCGGGCCCATTCTTAATCAAACTAAATTCTCATAATTAATACTTATGAAATATATTTAACAATATCTAATTTAATTTATTTAGCTACTTAATTAAATTCATTAATTCATTAATTCGAGATTTGTTCAGAAATTGCAACTAAGCTTTAGAGTGTACCGATTGGAAATCAGACGACGAATCCATAGCCTACGAGAAAACGAGAATTCTGCCATTTTGGTGCCTCGCCGGAGTATCGCCGGACCGCCGCTGTCGCCGCCATCTACGGTGACGGGAAAATCGAGCCTCACCAACGCTTCATGAGGCTTGCACCATTTTGCTCGAAATTTCATGGAGAACTCCGATTTGATGTCCGTTCATCGAGTTAGTGGCCCGTTTGGCCAGATCGAGCGCCGATAGCCGCTGCCATCATCGTTGTCGATCCAAGGAAGAACTACATCCCGCCTGTGCTTAGCCGCCGGAGTCGCGAACGGGGAGAGACGTGACGTCGAGCGTGATCGATGACTAGGATCGACGGCGCTGAGTTGTGGCGCTGCTGCGTTTTTAAGAAACGTGGACGGAGAGGGAGGTGCTGTGGATTGATGGTGGTGCGTTGGAGACCGTGGTCCGGTCAGTTCAGGTGGCCAGGGAGGCATGGCGCTGGTGGTGGTGGCGCGCGTCCTGGAGCTTGCGAGGGAGTAGAGAAAAAGGGAAAATAAAATGAGGAGACGATGGGTCTAGAACATTTTAGACCATGCCGGTTCAATTCGAATCGATTTGGTCTAAATCAACAGTTTGGCCCGACTTTATTCGGTTTACGGGATTTTCATCTAGTTTATAGATCTGGTTTGGTTTGTTTTTATTAATTTAATTAGGTTCTATAACATTTCTTCAATTTACTTAATATTAATATTAATAATCATGATATTCGATTTTCAAGATAATTAATTCAGGTATTAACCACACTCATATTTACATATTTAAAATACATTAATAGTTAGGGCTCCATATTCATTCTTGAAAATTTCTAAAGGTTCTCAATCCAGAAATTTTGATAATGTGTTTTGGGCTTGGGCCCAACTCACAATTTAGGCCCAAATTAAAATTGCTCGGTACTTAAGTCCGTACCATCACAAATTCAAATTTTTGATTTATTAAAATTTCAAATGTTTTGAAAATAAAAATTTGGGATATTACACATACACACTTTAGTTATTTATTTGATTATTTTGTTCAGTTCCGTAATATTTTCTCAATTTATTCATAAAATATTAATAACAAAGATTTTTAATTTTAGGCTGATTAATTTATATGGTAGTTACATATATATAGACACATTTTTAATCGATTAACAATTAGTTTTCCATTTTATTTTCATCGAAATTTTAAGTATTACCCAAACGAAAATTCTAAATAATATATTTTTGGACTTGAGCCCAATTCGTAAAACTTTGGGCTCAATTAGAATTACTCGATCTTAACAGCCCATATTATCATAAATCTGGATTTTTGATTTAATAAAAATTCTAAAGTGGGCTCAATTAGAATTACTCGATCTTAATAGCCCATATCAACATAAATCTAGATTTTTGATTTAATAAAAATTCTAAAGTTTTAAAAATAAAAATTCGGGGTATTACAGCTTCATTATTTTTCATATATATTTTTTTTACTTTGGAGTAATATATAGAATCATTCTTTTTTTTTTATGAGCAAAAATTTATTTTATTATTAAAATCTAAAAAAAAAATTAACTTAGCCAAGCATTCAAATTCGAATCATCAAACCTCCCCAATAAACCGAATCAAGCTTAATAATGGTAGATTTGTTTTATGGTGTGAAAGGAAAGTTACACTTTCCAATTCTACTAAAACAAATTACCGTGTAATAAAAACTATGTAAAGATTTACATATTAAATATGGATGCATTTCCTTTATTGAAGAGATATGACAATATAGTTGCTAGAGGTTGACATTGTATGTTTTTTAGACTTGTTAATATTTTATGTGTGTTTTTCTTTTTTTTTTTTTATATTGTCATATTATATATTGGGAAAAATGTATGAAAAAATTTATTATTCGTATAATATTAATTACATTTTTTAATACATATAAAATAATGTTGTAAAAATAATTTAAAAAGGCACGCCAAAAAAGCTATTATTATTACAGTAACAAGCATATATGATATTATCAAATTTATAATTTTAAAAATACAGCACAATAGATTCAACATAAAATTTATGGTGTTTTAAAATTTTTTTTGTGAAGTACAATAGTAAATTATGTATTCCGCATATGTACTATTTTTACATAAGTTCTGTTCGATAACAACTTTTGAAGTGGTGTTCAGTATTTTGATAAAGTTAAAAACACTATCTTAATTAATTATAACGTTCCGTAATACAATAACTACCTTAGTGTTTAGAGTTTAAGACAATGTTTCATAAAATAAGATTTTATAATTTATTTATGACACCTATATCTATTACTTGTATTTACCTTGTTCCTAATTTTCATAAACAGCTAATTAAACAGTTATTTATACCGAATACTTTCATTCTAAATCGCTATATAATTATTAACCAGCAATAACTAATATTTAACTGTAGCTAACCACTAATAAATCAATTGACAGCCATTAAAACAGTTTATAACTATTATAAGAATTAAATTTATACGATAGACTCGTAATCAAAGCTTTAGCGAAAGACAACGCGCTAATAAAGCGAGTTAGGAAAAGAGAATGATTGTATTTATCCAATTAGTAGGTAGGGGTAAATAATGATATAAAATATTAATGTGCCGTGTCCGAATAAAAAATTTCCACGTACTCATCCATACCTCTCAGTGGATGACATACTTACGTCACCGTTTTAGGCTTTTAGCCTTTCGGGAGTTCACAAGTGGGCTTTCAAGTGGACTTCATGATGGACTTCGGCCGACTGATCACGGCAGATCAAACCTAGTCCAAGGTTTACCTGCACCGTCTTCACTTGAGAATTTCCATTTATTTTTTTATTTTTAAGTTATATTCTTCAATTTAATTGTTAAAAAATTTT
Organism: Jatropha curcas; assembly: GCF_014843425.1. The sequence continues at coordinate 73,245 of NW_023591307.1, read as the reverse complement.
CCTTTTAAAATTTTAAATTTTTTCGACTTTTTTAACGTTTTATTATGCTTAGGTAAAAGTAAAATAAATTTAATCTTACAATAGAGAAATATAATATTTATTTAATAAAAAACTACTCCCTATAGTTAGATTTTAGCTTTTTAATTCGATTTAATATTATGAACAACAATTGAGACTTTTTTTAAATAACATTTATAAAATTTATGATAATTTTTGCGGTATAAAATGATTTAAATCCAAAATTTCCACAATCAATTAAATTAAATTATATGGAGATAATCTATTAACCGTTAAATGTATTAATAATTTAATAAATTAGATAAACATTTTAATAATTTAATAATTTATTTTCTATTTATGCAAGAAGCAGATAAACATACCACATAGATATGTTGTTTATCATTGAGAAATTGAATTTGCTATGTAAATTTCCTTCAAATATTTTTGCATGTTTTTGGAAAGCATTCATCTATCATAAGAAACCAGGGTGTTCATTTTATTTTCAGTGAAAGGAAAAGGGAAAAGAATAAACATTTCAATTTATATGAAAATAATAATTTAGTTATAGATGTTACAAAAAAAAAAAAAAAAATTTTTTGGAAAGCCATTCATCTAATGCATGGTAAGAAACCAGGGTTGTTCATTTTTAGTTTTTCAGTGAAAGGAAAGGGTATTAAAGAATGAGGTGAACAATTCAATTAATTGAAAAATAATATTTAGTTATAGATGTTACAAAAAAAAAAAAAAAAAAAAGAGTTATAGAAAATAACTTTAAAGAAAAATCTAACTATAAAAAAATAAATTAAAATAATTATTACTGTAAGTTTTATAGACAGGAAAATATATTTAATACATAAATTTTATATTCCGTGCAACAGTGACAATCGCTTAAAATTTTTATCATAAATTGATCTAAAGATTAATTGTAAATTAAATTAAGCATTTAATAAAAGTTAAAGGATCAAATTTGTTTTTTATCCAAAAAAAAAAAAATTATGAAATTAGATGAACAATCTTGATAAATCCTAATGAAATTTAAAAATATATTAAAATAATAGCTAAATCTATTATATGAGTATTAATCATATTTACAAAGCAAAATATACTTCTAAATTTTTATTTAGATGAACAAAACTAAAAATATATTTAAATCTATTATATGAGTGTTAACCACTGGATTAATTTAAAAATTTTAATGTTCACTAAAAATATTTGTTACAATAAAAAATATTGTTTTCTTATATATATATATATAGTATTATACTTATATATGGAGTTAATATATGTATTTAAATTTAGTTTTTTGTTTTTTCTAAGAAATTTTGGCAGCGTCATGCAACCACTTGAGGTAGATGGTAGCATTATTTGGTTTTAAGTTTTGGCCACTCAAACCAAAACCAGCAACGAAAGCTGCTGCCGAAGATGAGGGGTCCTTACTCTGCCACTGTATTCATACCTCTGGACTCCCGCTACATCATCAATCAGTTACTATCATCCTCACACACTAACCAATAGAAACGCTCCGATTATCCTCAGCTTCAGGCACTAACAACAAACAACTGGCCAAAAAAGCCTTACTTAGAGCTTTCACTGGAGCTCTCTCTTTGAACCTTTATTCTATCACTTTCTCCATTTTCTCTTTCGCATCAGTGTCATCACCCCCCGTCGGTACAACTACATCGCCCAATTCTACTTCCGCCTAATGTCTTCGATAGAGAATTGTTTATATATAGTTTGTTTTCTAAAATTTTGGCAGCGTCATCACCACTTGGAGGTAGATTGAGCATTATTGGTTTTAAGTTTTGGCCAACCAAACCAACCAGCAACGAAGCTGCTGCCGAAGATGAGGGTCTTACTCTGCCACTGTAATTCATCCTCTGCACTCCCGCTATCATCATCATCAGCATCATCCTCAGCAACACTAACCAATAAACCTCCGATTATCCTCAGCTTCAGCACTAACAACAACAACTGGGCCAAAAAAGCCTTACTTAGAGCTTTCACTGGAGCTCTCTCTTTGAACCTTTTACTATCTTCTCCATTTTCTCTCGCATCAGTGTCATCACCCCCGTCGGTACAACTACAATCGCCTTCTACTCCGCCTAATTCTTCGATAGAGAATTGTTCAGAAGAAGAGGAAAACAAATATCGAGAAGAGATTACTGGACCTCAAGCGGTGACCAATGAGGGAATTGTGGAGGAAGCTTGGCAGATAGTTAACGACAGCTTTCTAGATACTGGCCGCCATCGCTGGACTCCTGAATCTTGGCAGGTAACTATCAAACGCAAAATTCACTAATGTGATCGATTACTTTGTCTCATTTCTTTTTTTATTGGAAGTTTTTCAAATTTGTTCCCAAATTTTCAAATTAGTTAGCATTTTCATGTCGAAATGGCAAACCTCTTAAAATGGATGCGTTTGTAGGAGGCTATGTCATTTTTAACCGTGAGTCTTTTCTGTATAAACTGGCTGTTATGAACATCTCATGGCATGTCGTCTGTTTGTTGTTTTTGTCCACACCGCACGGGAAAATGGCTTGCTCTTAGGAGACCAACTTGTCATTTTTAACGATTAATATTTATGTAAACTATTAGCCATTTCGCAATGAACGACACAAGCAGTCCGTTTTAAGGAGCTGTAATCTATGTGACTATGCTCATGTCGTTCGGATAACGGCTGTCCTTTCTGAAGAACGATAACATTTGCACAATCGTCGGGAGACATGGCATGTCTGTTAGGGGAGCCAAGCCGCATTGGAAAAGGAGATACTGTTTTGTGAATTCAGAAAGACGACGAGTTATTAAGAAAGATTACGCGTTATCCTTTTGGGTGAACAAGAAAGATTACACTTTATGTAAAAATTGCATTCATACTTGCTATCAATTGGATAGTTTGTGACTATGTTTGACGCAGAACCGTTGTTCTGCTTACAGCAAAAAAGAGAGGATATTTTGAGCACTTCCATTCAGAGTAGATCGAAGGCTCATGATATAATTAAGAGGATGCTGGCTAGCTTGGGTGACCCTTATACACGTTTTCTTTCACCTGCTGAGGTAAGTGGGTCAAGTTTCTTCATGATTCCCTTCTGTTTTCTCTTCAATAATTTTAATTTTTTTTAGTGGCAGTTCCCAGATATGTGCTTTGTAATCATTTCCCTAGGACTTTCAATGGTTGACGCCTAGGTGTATAGCCAAATTGTTGATTTAAAGCAGATCAACTACTGAAAAGAAATTATTGTGCTAAGTTATTTTCAGAGGCAGTAGATGATGCAAAGACTAGTTATAGCTTACTTCGTAAGAAATCTCTTGTAGCAACACTTTGTTTTTGTGAAGCAAGCTTCATAGAGCATCTGCTTTATAAATTATATGCACTTGGATTGAGAATGTGCATATAGAAAATTGCTAGTTTGTCCCGAGGAGGTGCAGCTGGTATCTACATATGACAGGGCAGCTAATGTTGTTGCTTTGGTGACTTGATATGAGAAGCATCTGTTACCTTAAGCATCAGGCTGGTAATAAGTTATTCCTGATTTTCTTCTTGTATAAATAATGCCTTCTAATATCATTATGTGAGAGGTCAACTTAGAATGATCTTAGCAAAGTGGTTGTGAATGATGGAGTATCATTGAAACATTTCTATAGATGTAATCCTAAATTGGATAGGAAGGGGGAAGCAATCCTTATGCCCGATCTTAATTAGATTGGGTCAAGACATATTTGTTTTGAATAGAAAATCTAACCAATAAGTTTTGACTGAATAACTTAGGAGTTGTCTCAAGCGCTACATGGCTGGTGAATTCAAATCCTAGCTAGAGCCTACTGAACAATATATAATATAGATCTTAATTCACATTTCTCAATTATTTGTTCTTAACAAGTCGTCTTTTAAGATATAAAACTTTTTCTTACAAGATGCATTAGTGGTTCAAGGTGTAGCATTGGAACTGCTATGTAGGCTTTTGTTTACCGAGGGTTCGAATCCCTCTCTTTCCGTACCCTTCCTTAATTTATCAATGTGTTCTAGTTTGTGTTAAGCTCTTGAAACATACAAGTCCTTGAGTCTTATCTGTTGCATATGTACATGGTTTTACTTATGTATTTCAGTTTTCTGATTGCATGGAATGTATTGCCTTTGTTACTGTGAAAGTTCTCGAAGATGGCAAGGTATGACATGACAGGTATTGGGATAAACCTTAGGGAAGTTCCTGACGAGAGTGGAATGGGGAAACTGAAGGTACTAGGTCTCCTACTGGATGGGCCTGCTCATACTGCAGGTGTAAGACAGGTAGCCATGAAGCCAAAACTACAGATGTTGATCCCACTTTTTTTATATACTTATTTAATTGGCATTGGTTCTTGTAGTTCATCACACAGCTATCCTTGATTGAGTTTATGTTTGGAGGGTAACTATCTGCTTTGCTTAGTAAGGAGCTTCCTATTCTTCATACACAATTTGGGACTTATTGTTATGCCAAATGTGTTTTTCCCATTAAATCATCAATTAGATACATGGGGCCAAAAAACATTTCTAGGTTTTGGGTTCAACTGGGTTTAGGAACGGGCTCATTTTAATTCTATATTGGAGCAGCATCTATACGTGCATATCTTATTAAACTATAAGAATAGAAGAATTACAAACTCCTTTGGAAAGGTAATGTCTTCCCTCCCATTGTAAGCATAAATAAATCATGCTATTGGACAATCTGCACGGTGCTCCTATACATATGATGTGGCCATTTTAGACCATTTTTTAGTGAAAGCAATCAAGTTCAACTGCACTTTCTTGGAAATTTCTGTATTTGATTTTATTGCTGTTATCATTTGAAGACACGATCACACTATTTCTATTGTTTCTATCCCGTAAGTCACTAGCAAGTGGGTTCCCGAAATTATGATCTTTGTGTAGATTCAATTGTAAGATACAGATTTATCTGCATATATTATTTTCTTAGATCTATCAATCCAGCTGGGTCGAAAATACAAGCATTTCAATTCGGTTGACATCATTAATTGTTTTGTTTTTTTGCAAGATAAATTGTTAATACTATATGGAGTGAGCTTCCTTTATATTCTTTATTCTTTTGCCAGGGGGATGAAGTATTAGCTGTCAATGGAGAGGATGTCAGGGGGAAGTCAGCTTTTGAAGTATCATCTTTATTACAAGGCCCAAATGAAACATTTGTAACAATTAAGGTTTTGAAGTTCGCCCAAGATATAGAGGACTGCTACTTTAGCTTTTTGTAGTATATTAATTTATTGTTTCACTATATATTGAGAATTCTGTGGTTAATTATAGGTGAAACATGGCAACTGTGGACCTATTCAATCTTTAGAAGTTCAAAGGCAACTCATTGCTCGTACACCAGTCTTTTACCGCTTGGAACAAGTAAACAAAGATGCCACTTCTGTTGGGTATGTGCGCTTAAAGGAGTTCAATGCATTGGCCAAAAAAGATTTGGTAATTGGTAAATATTTATCTATTTTGCTATTGCAGTAATTATGGTATTATAACATTTCTTTGTGATGCATAGGCTTCTGTTTGTTATGAATATCCATACGAACATAAGTCCCATTAAAGAACTACATAATGTATGTTTTCCTTTCTTTCTCAGGCTGCTTAGTTTTTTAACTTTATAAAAGAGCACAGGAGAGAGAACATACTTAGAAGTTTAAAAAATAAACTATATATCTTTTGGTACCATGGAAATCTAGTTTTTAGACCTTTAATTCTACTTCTGTCTTTCTGAATTTTCTCGCAAAAAGAGTTGAGAAAATGCGACAGCAAAGTGAAATAAGTAACCTTTTTTCTTTGTTTCTCATTATATTATTTTTTTACAATGACAGGAAAAAAAACCAAGTGAAAGAATAGCTATTACAAAGTTGAGAAATACAAACTAGAAAATTTGGTGCTATATCCATTTTGATGCAACACATGCCTTTGTAAAACACCATTGGTTGTGCTTTTGTTTTTAAATTGTTGAACCTGAATGGTCCAAACACTCCCATGTACCCCTAAGCTTATTATTGTTTTTTTTTTCCCTCTTTCTATTTATTTTGATTTTCTCTATTTATGGTCACATCCATTTGGAGCTTGGATGATTATGCTATTCTGGAGCTTAAGACATTATTAATATTTTTCAGTTGGTTATGCTTTAATTTATGGAGTTCCTGATGGCCTAACAGAACTAAGTAAATAATGATTATTGCAGCAATGAAGCGACTTCAAGACATGGGTGCCTCATATTTCGTACTGGATCTTAGAGATAATCTTGGTGGACTAGTACAGGTTATCTCATCCAGTTTACGTTTTGCACTCAACTCTAGTAATTTACCAGTCCTATTCATAAATATCTTCAAAAAACCAGAGCTCATGGGTTTGGAAAGGGAACCTCTTGCTATTTAAACCTTAAGATCTCATTAATTCCTATCCTTCAACACCTTATTTGATAAAAGCTCCCAAACACTGTAAGTTTCATGACATATTAGTAATGAGATGTACTGTGAATTAATGGTCAAAAAGATGGTCATAAATAATCTGCATTCCATGTTTTTTTTTTCTGAGGTCGAGTTTGATTTGTTAGTTTGATTCAATCTTTTATTGATTTCAGGCTGGAATTGAGATTTCCAAGCTCTTTCTTAATGAAGGGAAGACGGTATGTGGGTTCACAAGATTTGAACTTTGAAGAATCATTTTCTTGCTTGCTCATGCGTTATATGATACCTGAAACTATTGCAATAGTTTTTCTTTTCATTTTTTGGGGACTTTCTCTGTCATCCAAATTTTAAAATTAGTTAAGTGATTCTCATCCCTAAAGATAAGTTGCTAGGTAATCTCTTATTAGCTCCCAATGGATGGTGTGAGCACATGCACTTGGATGTCAAACTATCTTATTTGTGTTAGCTGGCATTAATATCTGGCACTAAATTCAGGAATTTAGTTCCTCAGGAATTGATATATTCATTTGATGTTTTATCCTAATGACGTGTGAGAACAGGTGATTTATACTGTTGGTAAGGATCCCCAGTACCAAAACACTATAGTTGCTGATACTGCGCCATTGGTTACAGCTCCTGTTATTGTAAGTTCTCATGTCTCCATTCCAAACAACTATAAATCTATTTGTTTTTATCAATAAATCAAATTAGGCTTCTCACCAGCAAAATCCAAATATTTTATTCCAGCAGCATTATTTGTCAATAGATTGTTCATTTGTGGATCATTTTTCTTTTTTTGCCAAGCAACAAATGTATGGACAACAAATTATAAACCTAAGCTCGAGACTGGAGCTTCTCAAATGCTTTTGGTCTTCTTTGATGCTCCAAAACATAGCCTCAGTCTTGGTTATTATACTATTGGCACCGTCTGTGTTACATGTTATAGATTTGATATCTTGCATGTGGCATATGTGATTCATTTCTTGTTACATCCCTTTTGAAGGTTTCATTTGTGTTGTCATAGCTGAGAGATTATTTGTTTGGATGGATCACAAGTACAGTTTTAACCACAACACTTCTTCTGTAGGTTTTGGTGAACAACAAAACTGCTAGTGCAAGTGAAATTGTGAGTGACTTCATTTACCAAATTATGTGCAATTCTTTGGCTATTGCAGTTGCGGTACTGTTGTTGAAGCTCTTATTTCAGGTTGCATCTGCTCTTCATGATAACTGTAGAGCAGTTCTTGTGGGAGAAAGAACTTTTGGCAAGGTTTGTTTAATTTGCTAATGATTTATATTATTTATGGTGTTTACCAATTCTATTTCTACCATGCAATTCATAATGCGCTTGTTATGACATATAACAAAGCGCGTGCAGACCTCCTCCTCCACTGAATCTAACTTCCATACTGGTGCATTTCCTCATTGATGGTGAAAAAAACAAAAAGAACAACTACTTGGCTGTTCATGTATCAGCTCAGAAATTGGATTTCTTTGGACCGTAATCTGTTTCAGTGTGGTTCCCATATGTTTGAGTCCATTAAATGTCCATCTGTAGGGACAGTCACTTGTCAAGGAATCCAAAAGTGTTGAATTTGGATAATGATGATGCCGTAATAGTTGAGCGATAGTAATGGTAGTGGGTACCTTGTAATAGCTTTGACGCTACTGCATTTTCTTTCAGGGTTTGATTCAATCAGTTTTTGAGCTTCGCGATGGGTCTGGAGTGGTCGTCACTGTTGGGAAGTATGTCACACCAAATCATATGGACATAAATGGCAACGGAATAGAGCCTGATTATCGAAATTTTCCAGGTTATAATTCATCTTCGTGTTCTCCATCCCTTCCCTTCTAGCAATAGCCATTTATAATCTGAAGAAAACTTGATATACAGCTTGGGGTGATGTTACGCGGCATTTATTACAATGCAATATGAATCAACAAGGATAAAACTCTGAGTTTACCGTACGTTTCTTGAAAATTTGAGCATATTGAAGTGAAGACATGATATAATCAGCTGATGGGTGATTGTGCTTTTAAAGCAAACTTACATGTTAACTGAAAAGCATGTCTCCACCGAAGGCATCTGCTTCTGCATGATTTCTGATGGATCACTTGCTTCACAAAGATACTGGTTGGGGAGATGCCCTTTCCATTTCGATGTGCATTGATAATTGAAAATGTCAGCTGAATTCTGGTGGAAGGTCCAAGTTGTTGATCAGTTGAACCTCGTAAGATTTTTTAGAAATTTGTGTTTAGAAAAAGGACATTTCATTTCTTACAATTTGATTCGATATGGAATTTTAACTTTCTCGGAACTTGTGAAAGGTTATTTGCAATTGCAAGTTTGCAACTACAGAGACTTCTTTATAGAGGCGCTGTCACTGAAAACCAAATTAGACGAACGATCGTTTTCGGGGAAACTACAGCTATTGATAGAAGCCAATATTTCAATTGCATTATATGATTATAACTTTCGTTTTTTAATATAGAAATATTAAATTTAAAATATTAACTTTAATATTAATCTCCAATTCAATTCCAATATTTCACTTTCAGTTTACGCAACTCTTTTCTCAATTTAAAAAAAAAAGAGAGAGAGAGAGAGAGAGAGGGGGGGAATCAGTTCTCCAAATTTTCAATTGATTGCCGATGATCCAACAAGGAAGAGTCTATAAATGAGATGACATCTAGTATTTTTCCAAGGGTATTTCTTTTTCTTTATATCTACATAAATATAGTTTACGGTGAGAACGTGTATGTTAAAAAACATAAGGATAAATGCATAGGTTCATCCTCGTACTTCATAAAAAAAACCTTTATAACGCCTAAAATATTAATTCATAAAAAAAAAAACCTTTATAACGCCTAAAATATTAATTTATAGTAGGATATTAATTTGATGTGTAGTTAGTATAATTTTTAGAATAAAATTTTCATATTATTTAATAAATCTTTAATATAATTAATTTTATAAATTTAAATATTCAATAAATAATTTTACAAATTAAGAATTCAATAGGTAAAATTTTTAATTTGTCGAAATAAGAATTGAAGGTGCAATAAAATTTACTATATATGCAAAATACGTGAATGAATTTACGCATTTAACCAAAAGAAAAACAAAAAGATGCTTTCGTTGCTCCGTAATAGACTATCAAATACATTTGACCAATGGTGACGGAGTCCATTCAACAAGAAAAGCTCTTGATTCCATATACCAAGTTTTATCTAATATTGAAAAAAAATATTCTACAAATTAATCAATAAGCTATTGGATTAGTAAAAATAAACTGAATTTTCAAGAGAATTTTACTAATAGATTGCATCTCCCGACAAATTTTACCTATAAAATCAAAAATTCGAACGCATTTCATTTCATATTATATATAAAAGAAACCTATTAATAGAGGAAAAGAAGAGGGTTCCATAGATGAGGTATATGCCTGTATGCACAACTAAAATGAAAGGTAGATTCGATTTCAAATATCCAACAATCTTTTACCAGGTTTATGCTGAATAAGGCAAAATTCTCAACTTTTTGTTTTTTTATAAAACAAGACAAGGAATCCTCATCATCTTCTTGGGCAGCTTGCACCTAAAGTTCTATCACCGCAATGTTATTAGAACAAAACAAAACAAAACAAACCCAACTGGTTAATTATCGGTTAAGCATCTTATTATTACAATTACTCAGGCGTATCCAAATAACTTTAACTTTTGATTCAGTCCCGTAACAGTAGAAAGCTAACTGCAAAGGAGAAAAAGAAAATGCCACAACATCTTCACACCCTTCACCCTCTGTTATTTAACTATCAATACACCAAACACATCAGATTTAAATCTCCAACATATCAACCTTTTGCCTTTTTTCCGTTTTCTTTTTGCCTCTCCTTTGCACCTTGTCTTGCTTGCGAAATTTAGCTACCGAATGCCTCCTTTCTCAAGTTTTCTGATATTCTCAAGCCTTCTCTCTTTCCGTCCCTCTATGATTCAAGGAAGCTTTGATTCTTCAAGTTTTATTCATATAACATATACAAGAATGATATTTAAACTCTTCTTTGCATTAACACCATTGGTACTTCTCTTAGCTTCTCAATCATTGTTCTTGATACACAAGAAAAGTTCTAAACCACATTTTACAAGCAGCTCAGTATCATGGGTTCTGAAGTTTTCCAATATTTCTCAATCTTCCTCTTCTATCTTTTACTCAATTCAGGTGATTTTTAATGTACTTGAGGATAATGAAAGCTTGTTTGGATTTGCTTATTTGTTTTTCATGTCTAGTCTTGTATTGGAATATAATATGGAGATATTTGCCTTCATGTCTTTGGGATCAGATAATCAAAATAAATGAGTAGCTATTATCAGAAAGAATGTTGAAATGCAATCAAACATCAAATGATTTTCTTTTTCTTTTCCTATAAGTATTTAGAGTATAATAATTTCCATTTTGTTTTTCATTTTAAATTTTATTCTATATTTGTCCTGTTTTATTTCTAACACCAAGTTCATGCTACTTCTAATTCAGTAATCATAGTAATGTTTGTTTTTATTTTTCAATCATAATGTTAAATGTCTATTTTAATTTTTTTTGATCTTCTTGCATCAATTTTTTTTTGTTTCGAATCTAAATACAAGAACAGTTGAGCCAGTGGATAGTACACTATTGGTTTGAATTTAGAATTTCAATTACATGTCCATGTCCAATTATGTAGGGGATAGAGGCATCAGATATTTACCCAGCTTTTTATTATGAACCTTAGAACTCCTGATTATATTTTATGCTTGAACTTGACTCCTCTATATTTCCTTAAACGATATTCGTTTCAATAGCTGATTATCAAATAGAAAATGAACTTGACATGAGAAATTCAAAGTTGAATCACGCAGTTTCCTTGATAATTCAAAAAGGAAAAGAAGACTTACCTTACCTTTTGATTACTTCAGGTACAAATGTTGCAGAAACACCTCCCCTGGAAGGAATCCAGAAAACCACAACAGCAGAAAACCAAGAAGACCAGATATTTTTCTCACCTTCCGTGTTCGCCACCCAATTAGATGATACAGGAGCAGTTCCAATTGTCAATCCAACAACTCCAGGTACTGGAACAACAACTCCAGGAACTGGAACAGGAACAATAACTCCTATTATAGAATCTCCCCCACCACCACCTTCAGGCATAACAACACCTCAAATACCCCCAACAGCTACAACTCCGACTCCAACCACATCCGGAGGGTCATGGTGCATTGCAAGTCCAACAGCTTCAGAAACTGCTTTACAGGTAGCTCTTGACTATGCATGTGGCTATGGCGGCGCAGACTGTTCAGCAATTCAACCGGGTGCAAGCTGTTATAACCCAAACACTCTCCGGGACCATGCTTCTTATGCCTTCAATCAGTACTACCAGAAGAATCCAGTTCCTACCAGTTGTGTCTTTGGCGGAACAGCACAACTTTCCAGCACTGATCCAAGTAAGAAATGCTCATGATATATAATCAGGCAATTCATCTTTAAGAGCTTCTGAAACTTATACTGCAATTTTCAGGTAATGGAAACTGTCACTATGCATCACCCACCTCAACACCCAGGTAATGTTTCATATTCATCTCTAAAATAATTCCTTTTTGCAAAAGTACTGCAATACATGACTGATTCACAGTTCTGCAAATACAGTGTAACTCCACCAGCCAATCCAACACCAACACCACCAACAATAACCACATCTCCAACTACGATGACTCCACCACTAACAACCACACCTAGTGGACCAACAGTTTATGGGGTGGCAGAACCGACAGGGTTGCCCAGCTCAGCAACCTCAGTTTCATGCAGTTTACTGCTCCTCTGTTCTGCAACCGCTATTATTGGATCACTTCTTGCTGCAAGTCATATCTAAGCGCATGGAAACTGCGTTTGTTTGTTTGTCTCTTAAATGAGATGGCACTTTCCTTGCTTGCCACAAAACTTCATCAACTTCTAAGCAGGCAGTGAGAATCAATGTCCCAATGTTTTCTCAAAGCCTCATTTTCACCATAAAGTCTATTTTCTATACTGCTATTTATGCGTATTAGTCGATTAAGAAGATCGGAGGAATGAAGAAAAACATAGAAAGTTATAGGCTATTGTACTTGTAGGCAAGTTAGAATAGTTATTTTCTCCTCAGTTTAGTATAATAAAGTACTAGATAAGCTTTTATGGCTTTAGAACTACATATACAGAGAAGAAATATGTACTTGTTATTAGCTACCACATGAATTTATTTATGAATGAGAATAGCAAAAGAAACATAAACGTTCAGAATAAATGGCATTAGAACTACTTAAAGATATAGTTGTCCTTAGCTAACATATTTCAAATCAAAATAACCAAAAGCACCAACATTTAATAGAAGACAATTGGCAACTTTCTTTAAGTAATAGAATGATTGGAACTATTCTATGACCTTGACATTTTATCGTAAGCATAGAAGTTATAGGTCACTTTGCATGAAAAGCCACTGCATAGGAATAAGTGCCAAATATTCTAAACATATGAAAAACTTCTGAAAGATAGTAGCAGTATTACATAGATATAAGGAATTTTGTCAAAAGGAGTAAAACACTAGACAAACTATTGTATTCTATTGTCTGGTTAATAATGCTAAGACGTGATTAACCTCTTTCTTATCTTCAAAAGAACAGAGCTCAGCATTCTCAAATGTTCAAAACTATTTCTCTACTCTAAAACACTACAACTATTTTCCCTCTTATTTTTTTATTGACTTTCAAAATTTGTTAAAAAATAACAATAAGAGAGTAAGCTTTGATTATATAAAAAGAACAAAGGTTGTAACTGAAATTAGATTGAGCTTGAAATTTCTGTATTTTTAGCATCATCCAACTCCACTTTAGAAAACCAATTTTGGTGTTTCACATCTCATGAATCTGTCTTAAATGGAGAATATAGGCTTACCCTCGATGCATACTAAGGAACAAGAAGCAAAACTCTATATACAGGAATCTACTAAAGATACAAATACATATAAAAACGAAGGCAACTGTACACTGGTTATTAATTTTTCTAACCAACATATTAATACAGGTTGAAAGACTAGACATTTTATTCCTTTCAAATATGTCAAGACCCTATTATTACATGAGAATAAAGGATCATAACTTATGATTATTCCATTATTCTGTTATCCTTTGTTTTCACTAATGTACAGATGATTAATAACAGAAAGCACCAGTCTAAGTTAAATTCAGATCAAGAACAAGCATGAGATGATGGTGATACAGATGATGGCTAAGGTGGCAACTATTGGACCTTGCTCAAATGCTTTCTGCAAGTTGCCAACCCGTGAAAAATGCTGGAAAGCCAGATAGCCTGCAATGACCAAGGCAATGATATTCCCTTCTTGGGTTCCCCTGTCAATACAAAATATCAAAAACAAATATAAGACAGTGAAAAGAAAAAATAACAGTTTTCCTGTATTCACACAATGCATCTGCTAACCTTAGGTTCATTACTTGATAGGGAGTCAGAAGTATGAAGAGTAGTGCCATAAAAGGCAATTCAAGTTCCCCTAACAACAATATCAATATTAAATTTGTCAGTATTTCATTATTTTTCTCATAATTAGCCATGAAAAGCATAAGGGAAAAGAGCCAACATAACATTCAGAGGTCTGGGACAGCAAAAGGCCACGTCTTAAACTAGTTACTGATATACCAACTTCCACAGGAAAGTGGATCTACCAATAAATCTGAAAACAGAGCCATCATCCCTAAATTTTCATACAGTTATCATTCTTCTCTCAGCTTGAGATGTTTACAAAGATTCCCTTTGTTTGTTTTGGTTGCAGCTGGTTAGCAGCAACAAATTCATTGTTAGTGAGATTCTATTAAATGCCTCGCCATAGTAAAAACCAGTGGAGGAAAGAATCAGCGGGTGCTAGTGCATATGCTTAAGTGAGATTAGTCAATACAAGCTGTATTCACAAGCTGTAAACACAAATGCCATCTTGTAATGATAGTGGCCAAGGATAATCTAATTCTAAGCTCTTGTCTATGCTTACACACAATCCAATCCAAGTATTTAGCAACAAAATTTACCAGGAATAAAGAAGAAGAGACGGACAAGAAGAGCCAAGAAAGCAGCCCAAATACCATAATCTCCCCTGCAAAAAAGCGTCGTAAGAGTCCACCAAGCCACAAGCCAACCACACACAAACTGAATAAACACAATTAGGAGCAAGAGAAAAAAAAATATATATTTTTAATATATAAAGAACTCACTTTATCCAAGAAATGACATTTGGTGGCGCCTGTAGAGCTAATAATGGAACGAGGAAAGACTTATGGATAGCAGTGCCCCTGGCAAGCATCAGAACCCTAAAAAATGGAAATTAATTACAAAATTAGGAAATATTATTCCACCAATTTAACATAATAAAAGTTAGAATCTTCCTTTTCTTATATATAATGTAATGTGTTTCGAGTGAGAGAGGCGTACGAAGAGGAGATAATGGAGATCCATTGGAGGTTACGAGCAGAGAGAGGTCCAGCATAGCAAACTGTACCAAGTCTTCTCGCTTTATTCTTCACCATCATATCATTTCTGTTAATCGAAATTCTGCCAAAAGCTCACAAACAATTTCTGATTAGAAATGAAAATTCAGATCCTAATTGAGTGAGCGTAAACTTAAACAACTCAAACCTGAGAGGATTGAAGCTGCAAGAGCTCGAAAGTCGAGGCAAACCACAAGAGAGCTTCCACTGGCAACGTGCACTTTGTGCTGCACAAAAAAAGCTCTTTTTGCTGTTGTGGCGGAGAGCGAAAAGATTTGGCGCTGCTGATACGCACAGACTCACCATTTTTTAACTCGTTGGTTTCTTGTTTGTATATATTTGTCGTGTCTATATCTCTCTGTCCACCGGCCAGACAGAGCAAGAAGAGCTCAACACGGAGTGAAAGCAAAGCGTTTGTTAGAAATAACATGCAGCTTGCAGCAGAGTAGAAATAGAGTGGGTTGGGTTGATGTGGTGCCGTTTATTATTATTATACATGGCGGCTCTTTATTGGTGTGAGTCTATTCGTAGTCTGTGCATTATTATTGATGATTTTTGCTTTAATTCAAAGCATTAGCGTGCTGCCACGTGAGCGGTCGTCGGTTCACGATTCCATATAACGGATCTAGTGATTTTCTTTTTTAAGTAAGTACTATATAATTTAACGGAGCTAAATTCTCAAGTCTTATAAATACCATACAAGAGGAATGAAATTTTAATTTGTGACTAAAACAAGAGTTAAGGCAATAAAAATTATGAATTTGGCAAATATTAGCGGCAAAAATAATGACTTTGTTAATAGAAATGCATATTAAATAGGAATAGAATAAAAGCTTCAAAAATTACCTTTTTCTAAAAAAGAAAATGGACTATAATTGAGATCAAAAAGAAAATAAGACAAAAATATAGAGAATACAATGTTAATATTTATTATTATTATTATTATTATTATTATTATGTTTTATTTGAAACTTTATATATTAACATTAATGCTATCATTTATATTTAATTTGAACGTTATGGAAGGTGGAGGGTGAAGGAGCAAGTGAAAATGGGAAGTCATCGTAGCATTAAGCTACAAAGTTTATTGCTGGAAATTAGAAACTTGTGTGTATTTTATGATATCAGGCATATAATTCTCTTTGGACTAATTTAGTAGCTGTTGATAATTAATTATAGTGGGTAATATTTTATTGCCTTCCACTTTTTTTTTTCTATTCCTGTCTAATTGTGAAAATTATGTGTTAAGTGCAAAATACATAAATACCTTAAAACATGTAGGTAATAAAAATTATAACAACATTTTGATCTGGTTTAAGATTTAAGCAAAAATAGTGGTAACTTCCAATAGTACAGTAAGTAGTAAAGATTTTCGATTATTAAATGCATTTTTCGATATCGAAAGGTTGATGTTACTATTTAATTGATTCCATTACAGTTTAATTGCAAAACGAATAAGAAAATTATTGCCGAATTGGAAACTAAACTCAAATGGAATTAAGTTGATACAACTAGAATTTCATAGCAACAAACTCTTATTGATTAGTTAACATTCCAAACAAGAAAGCAAACAAACACGACGAGGAAACACTTCACTTACTCTCAAACAAGTTACCATGACCAGCAACATTTGACTACTGTCCTTCACCAACTTATTACAAAGACAAACTCTACTCAAGGAACAACCTTATTAGGCACCACATGCGGCGGTGGAGGAGGAGTTAATAATGTATCAGAATTCCCAGCTTCTTCTTTAATGCAGTATCCTTCCAGTATGTCACCTTCTTCATCAGTAAACCCGATTGTATCAACCAAGTTAGGCCAACATTGTTCGCTAATTATACGAATAGCATGGCAACAACTATGGCCTAAATAAGTTTCACCATTGAGAAAGAACATAACAATCTCTCCGCTGCAAGCTTGAAGTTGTATTAAAGAGTCCCAGCAATTTGGCGATTCTTCATCTAGTTTCAGTCTAGCCATAAGGTTTGAGCTCGAGCTTAATGGACGCGCAGAACTGAAATTGAAATAATCTAAGCTAGTTGCCAAGATTGCAACGAAAAGCAGGAACTTAAGAGGGTAATAAGCCATTTTGAGAGTGGTGACTTGAGAGAGCTAGAGACAGATTGATAAAAAAAGGTATGAGACGATGGTGTTTATATATACATGGAGGAACTGAAGATGACATTAATGGTAATTACGTCAGGCGCATGGAATGGGAAATGAAGAGGCTACAATGAGATTTTGGTGGAGCTAGCAATTATAATCATGGAGTTACAAATTATAGCAATAATTAATCACAAACGAGCAGGCATCATTTGGAAGGTCTTTAGTTTAGAGTAACCAGCCACATATCACATGAACTATTGACTATTAAGTTGTTATTATTAATTATTAATGATGGATAGATAAGCTTGAAAGAGATTGGTGAGACGGACATAACTGGGTTTGCTTAAGCTGTAAACGAATCAAACTAAACTTAATTTTGTTGACTCGGTTTGGCTTGAGAAAACTAGACTCAATACGAGCTCAACTAATTTATAATGAATAGTTAAAAAAAGGTTATCCCTTTACATGCTTGAATTCAAGCTCGATCTCAACTTCTTCATTTAAAATACTTGATAAATAAACTTAGTCTTAACTCATTAAATTTATCAAACGAGTTGAAATTAATTTTTTTAAAGGTCGAACCTGAAACGACCGACGAGTGACTCGGCTCATTACAAACCCAGGTTTGCTTACTCGATAAAAGGCCAATAAATAAACAAGAAAAATGTCCAACTCTAACGTACAAATCTATGGGCTTATCTTGGACCTGATTATGGAAGGCCTAGTAACGGATCAGGCTGGCCTTAAGGTTTTCGGCCCATTTTGGCTCTTTTTTGGTTAATCTGAATGCCTTGGCCTAACTGACAAAACAAGCTCTCTGTATCTCTGTCGGATGTATAGAAATAAAATCGAAACAACTTTTAAAGGATCGGAATTTGTCGAAGAGATGGAGGAACAAATTTCAAACGCTGAAACAGAGCGCCACTTAATGGAAGGGGAAGCTACTGGTAAACATTATCTATATCTCGGTCTCTATTGCTAGTTTGCGTGCTAAGCTGAGTTTTGTCTCTGTAATGAATTGCATCAATTTGTTGTTTTTCTCTGCAAAAATACAAAAATTTGAATTGTTTAGAAGAAACTTCTATTTTTCCTTAATTTTTGAGTGTTTAAATGCAGCTATCGCAATTGATTCTTTATTTTTCCCTAATTTATCTTATCATCTCATTCTTTAAACTGCTGGGCAGTGCTTTTATTTGTGAATTGCTTGGTTTCCTGAATAAGTGATGCAATTGCTTGCTTTTGTTTACACAGTTGTTTTGGACAAGATCAAACTACGTGAAGTTATTGCTAATGGCTCATTAGACTTTGATGAGTGGACTTCACTTATAGTAGAGATTGAGAAAACTTATCCTGTAAGTTCCAAATAAATTTTATCTCTGTCTTAACGTATCTTTAGGCCTCACTTTATTTGTTACTTTGATGAGATGGCTTCACTTTTGCATGTGTTTCTATTCTAAGTTCAAAATTGTCACGGCTAAAGTTTCAGTGTGATTTATTGATGCTGCTTACTGGTTATTGATTTGACGAATGTAATTAGTGCTCTTCTGCGAAATTGTGCAGGAAAATATAGAAACAATATGCTTAGTGTATGACGCTTTCTTGTCTGAGTTTCCTCTGTGCTGTGTTTATTGGAGGAAGTATGTTAATCACAAGATACGCTTGTGCACTATTGACAAGGTTCTTGAAGTCTTTGAGCGAGCTGTGTCATTGGCAACTTATTCTGTTGATGTGTGGGTTGACTACTGTAATTTTGGGAGAGCAGTTTTTGAAGATCCATCTGATGTTCGCAGGTAATCTTAATTAAATAAAACTCCGAATTTGGCTTCTAAATCCATTATCAGCTGTACTTATTCTGGCACTTCTGTGTTGCTAATTCTACAATAACCCGTCCCCATTGCTAATCCTGCTTAAGAAATAGAATCAGCTCCTTTTTCTTGTACATGGTTCAGAGATTATATATAAACTGTTGCCTCTTAGATATAAAACTACTGTAATTAGAATTTATGGTTCATGATTCGAATCTTGTACTTCGATTCAATTTTCATGCACAACGATACCAATCTTATAGGTGAATTGAAATTGAGTATGAATCTTACGATTCACGTGATACGATCATTTGATTTGAGTCGATTCTCATTCCCGACAAAACAAGTGGATAAGTAGAGGAAGAAGAGCAATAGGATATGGTTAAAATAGAAGGTAAAGACGATGAAGGACTGCGATTGATATGCATTTGAATAGAAAATTTAATGGCTTGATAGTTTAGGTTTTTTTTTTTTTTTTTTTTTTTGGATGTAAGGGATGCGATTGATATGGCATTTGAACTAGAAAATTTAATGGCTTGTAGTTAGGTTTTTTTTTTTTTTTTTTTTTTTTTTTTTTTTTTTTTTTTTTTTTTTTTTTTTTTTTTTTTTTTTTTTTTAAGAAAAAAGAAATTTAACTTAGTAGTTTGAAATTTTTAATTTGGGAACTACTCAAGTCATTAGGTGCACTTTTTTATTTTGTGTTTACTATATAATTTGGAATTGAAATTTATTTAAATGCATTTATTTGCAATTGAATTTTTAGTATCTTTCAATAAAATTAATAGGAAATATATCTATATGTATATATGTTATTTTTAATTAATTTCGAAAGGTTATACTGAATCTTGCTATTCAATTCAATTCTCGATTCTACAAATAAGAATTTCTCGATTCTGATCTAGATTCACAACTATTTATAAACAACTCGGCATCAAGTTAATGTCCATAGATTTATTTACATATTGGATTGCATCATCAATTGTTATGTGTAGATGCCTTCACGTATGCCCTCAATTATGAGCCTATGTTCATATCACCCAGATGCTACAGTTTCATTATTGGCATATATGCTTCTAAGCGTTTTCAAATAATATCCACATCATTCACAAACATTCATTCTTGAATTCAAAAATTTCTTATAATTTAATCCATAATAATTTTCACATTGAACCCACAAATGCTTGTATTTTTGAGTTCATTGTTATTTGTTAGCACTTTGATCATAATTTTCATACAATTAGACAGATTAGGAAAATGTCAAATAGTAACTTAACTCACTGGTTTACTAGAATCATTCAGAGCAACTAGATTTTTCTATCACGAAATAGTCCGAATGCATGTGTTAAAACTGTTGAATTTTTCTAAAGAAGAATTTTAATACTCCTTCTATCTCATAAAGATTGTCCACTATTCCATTTTGGGATGTCCCAAAATGATTGTCCAATTTTATTTATAGTATGCATTTAAAGCTTTTTTTTTTCCTATTTTACCCTTCAATAAATTCACTTTTACATGTAGTTGCATTTAATGACATCTTATGTGCATAAGGGTAGAAAAGAGAAATACATAAATTATCACTACATTAATTGCATTTTCTTAAAATTTGTAGAAAAGAAAAATGTGACAATCTTTTTGGGACGAAGGGAATATTCTTTTGTATGATTATGTGCCGGAATAAAATTTTGAAGGAATAGTTTTTGAACCCATGAGTTTAACCTGCATTTTCATGCATAGCTGTCATTTCTGGTGCCATACAGTTTTTAATGCCCAGAACTTCTCAATAGGGCATGAATTTTTCTGCCTAGTTCAATTAATAGTTTTCACTAACGTTATCTAAACAGATTGTTCAAAAGAGCCTTATCCTTTGTTGGAAAGGATTATTTATGCCATACCTTGTGGGATAAATACATTGAGTTTGAGTTCTCTCTTAAGCATTGGAGCTTCCTAGCTGACATTTACATTCAAACATTGAGGTTTCCAACCAAGAAGTTGCATCGATATTATGATAGGTATGCCTTTCTCATCTGAGTTTCTCTCTCTATTTTCTTAGATATTTAAGAGTTTTTGAACTCTAGACATTCAAAATTTATCATCAAAGATTTCATTTTTGTTAATTTATTCAGCAATATATATGAGCTAAACACTTAAAAGATAACAATGACATAGGCAAATAGTGAACTACATTCCAGTTGTTGTTTTTAGAGATTGACTAACGGCCAGATTGTTGCCCACTCATTATGAATGAGGTAAAAATTTATAAATCTATAGAACTAGGTTTGACTACTATATTGGGTGGGTAAACACCATTTTCAACTGAGAGAATTTGGAGAGATATTTTCAAAGAAAATTTCAAGATTTTTTCTTTTGTTTTCCTTTTGCAATACATCCAAAACTAAAAATCCACATTTGAGGGTTAAATTTCATCACTTGATTTCTTTAACCTTATTTTTCTTCCCTTGACATACATTTTCAAAGTTTTCAGTCTAATTTTCCTTGTTTTGTCAGATGATATGCTACTATTTGAATATAATGTTCTCACTGGACATAATTTCATTGTCCCTTCAGTTTTAAAAAGTTGGTGGAAATATGGAAAGACGAAATGGAATCTCATGGGCTTTTGAACACGACAATATCAGTAGAACCCATGCTTGATAGTGAAGCTTCTATATGTTCTAACCAAGATGACATTTCCTGCATCATTAAGGACCTGCTAGATCCGTCTGCTGGCTTAGAAAGGTCAAAAGCACTTCGGAGATATATATCTGTTGGAGAACAGTTTTTTCATGAAGCATCTCAGTTAAATGAAAATATAAGTTGCTATGAAACTCGTATTAAGAGATCTTATTTCCATGTCAAGCCACTTGATGTCAATCAATTGGAAAACTGGCATCACTATCTGGACTTTGCTGAGTCGCATGGAGATTTCGACTGGGTATGGTGTTACACCTTTCTGCAGCCTGTTCAGACTCCACCTACCTTTTATTTGGGTCTAAAATTCGTTACTTTCATTGATTTCAGGCTGTTAGACTTTACGAAAGATGCTTAATCCCTTGTGCTAATTATCCGGACTTCTGGATGCGTTATGTGGAGTTCATGGAAAGTAAGGGAGGAAGAGAGATAGCGAACTTTGCACTGGACCGAGTGACACAAAACTTTCTGAAGGTGTATATCTTCTTAACTAGAATTTTGCCCTTCCATGATGGTCTTTTTCTTTTTGTACAGCAAATGATTCTTCCAAAATAGAATTTCTCTACAATTTTTGGGGGCTGTGCAGCTGTTTACTAAATGTTTTTGGATTTATATTTTAATTTCACGACCCCCAACAATTGCCTAGTTCTTTTGGTGAATATTGTGTCAAAATTTCAACACAATGGAATTAAAATATGGGATATAACAGAATCTTGTGTCAGAATTTATTCAGATGCGTTTGTCCTTCAGCAAAAGTTTGTGTCATACTGAAACTATTGGTTGATTCTATAGGATGCTTTGACTCGATTCCTTTGTACATGACTGGAGATGTTTATGGCCCCACTCATATATTCATTGCAGAGGGTGTCAGTGATTCATCTGTTCAATGCCAGGTTTAAGGAGCACGTAGGAGATGTGCCTAGTGCCCGTTCTGCCTTTCTTCAATGCAACAATGAATCAGATTCAGAATTTGTTGAAAATGTTGTAATGAGAGCTAACATGGAAAAGCGCATAGTATGTAATCCATTTATCATTTTTTTTTTTACTAGAAAAATAATGTTCAATTGAATGTGTTTCTAGATCAGTATCCTATATTGATGTTTTTCTTACTTGGTCAGGGGAATTTCATAGCAGCTTCTAATATATACGAAGAAGCACTGGGAATGGCTACAGTGAAGGAAAAGTGGCATGTTCTTCCTATTTTGTATGTTAACTTTTCTCGACTTAAATACATGGTAGGTTTTTCATCTATTTACCGGTAGTTCGTGTTGACAATTTATGATGCACTTTTTGTAGCAGATGTGTTTTTCTTGTAGTCATATTTTTCTTCTGCTATTCAAATAAATCTTTCCTGACAAAAAAAAAAAAAAAAAAAAAAACTTATTCAAATAATCTTTCAAAAAAAAAAAAAAAAAAAAAAAAATTCCATCTGAACTTTTAGAACATTATATTTGTGAGCATGCACTTGAATTGATGAATTAATTTCAAGATATAAGGCTTTCCTATATATTAAGTATATTAATTATATGAATAATATGAATTATACATTACTTATATTAATAATTTGTATATTAATTGTATGAATTATATATTAATTATTATATAATATAATAAATAGAATTAGTTAAAACACCAAAGACATAAAAATGAAAGCTTTATCTTTTATATCTTCTATTTGAAATCGAAATAAAAAAAAAGGATAAAAAATACCTGAGGTCTTGATATCTTAAACTTGTTTTAAGTTAATATTGTGTGTAGTTTTGCAAACAACATCAAAATTATGCTATAGTGCATGCTACATTGTCCATTTCTTTCTTGGTTTAGTGAATGTTTATTTTCCAACTGTTCCTGTTTTTTCCAGAATACTGATGGTGAAGATGCTGCCAGAGATATCTTGATAGATGGAATCAAGCATGCGCCTTACAGTAAATTACTTATAGAGGTATATCTTCTTTTTTATATAAGCATATTGACTACTGAATAAGGATAGCAATGTTAGCATAAAAAACACTTGAATTTGCTCCTTTCTCAATCATTTCTCTGCATATGTAAAGTGTTAATCTATTGAAATTTTGAGCTTTAAATAGTTGTTTATTGTTAGTTTGTTTCTTCTGCAGGAGTTAATAAAATTTGCAATTTCACATGGAGGGATAAGGCATATGAACATGGTAGATACCATTGTAGCAAATGCTATATCTCCACGACCAAGTGTATCTCTAGGTTTGAGTGCGAAAGATGGGGAGGAAATATCAAAACTCTATCTAGAGGTTAGAAATTCCCTGTACCTTCATATTTCTGTTTCTCCTTTGTTGGTCTGAGACAAAGTGGTATTAAATATTACAAGTTTCTCTTTCTGTGTTTGTGGCAAATGGCAATTTGGCGTGTCATGTGAATCCTTGTCTTTCTGTTTCAGTTAATTCAGTGAAAAAAAGGTGTTAAGTAAAAACAAGTTCAATGAAAAACCTGGGGTTGTTTGGTTCAGCTCATGTGGAAAACATCATTTGCAAAGCCAATAGTTTTATGTTTGTATGATAGGAGATAAGGGGGAGCAGATTTGTGGGCTTAACATTACATTTAAGTGTCTTTTTTTTTTTTTTTTTCAAATATTCTTTTTTTTTTTTTTTTCAAATATTTCTTTTAACACTCCCTAGTTGTGAAAGCCTTGAAAGCAGCATCTGCCTATAAACTAATCCTTATATTCACATACGATGAACCTATAACTATCATTTGAACTTCCATACTTAATACAAACAAACTAAATTGTAAAAGTAAATGCAAACAAGACATTCAATGCATAATCCATATGGCAGAAAAGTAGCAGCTTAATCAGAGGTTGACAAATTCTCTTCTATATATATGCATACATTTTATATTTCTTTGACAAACGTAAGGATAAGACTCTTCCTTTTGCACAGTAAATTCCATATCCAAAAATTTTGTACAGAGCTCACACAAGAAAGGAGCACTACTTCTTGTTTCCTTCTTCTGAATTTGCTGAGTAATGTTTTTTTTAAATATCATTGAAACTCATTTCATTTCGTAATTTCTCAACGAATCATCAATGCTAAAATATTCATCTGTTTATTTTTATGCATAAGTTAATAACTCTATCGTAGATGTGCATTAAAGGATGTCAAGTGCGTTAACTGACCTATAATTTCTAAACCATTGCGCTGTTACATTGAGTTATGATAAGCATATATGCGAACCTTTCCAATAACAAAATCTATTTGACAACAGTTTGTTGATCTATGTGGATCTATCCATGATGTAAGAAAGGCATGGAATCGGCACATCAGATTGTTCCCACAGTCTGTAAGGGCTACTTTGTTTCATCCTGCTACAGGAACAAAACAATGGAAAATAGTTATGGAGGCACAAGCAGAAAGCCCTGTCAGACTGGATTTTCATCCTTCTGGAGATGGCAGTTCTGACTGCCTGATGCAGTCATCAGTACAGGAGGAAAAACTGTCCTCACCCAAAAGTCATGATACCAAGGCTGCCCATCCTCCCACTGACCAGGTGTCAGACCAGAAATCACGACTGGAGGGAAAACAAGATATAATATGTGACCAGGTACCTTTCCAGGAGCCAGCATTGCTGGAAATTGTAAAGGAGTTATCAGAAACTGATCAGGCGATTGTACATCAGACAAAAGTTGAACTGCATCAGTCTGGAGAATCTGACAAGAATGTAAATGAGATTGTGGATCAAGGGTCTCTCGATGTGCTAGAGCTGTCTGAGAAAGATGTTCTTGAATCAAATCCATCTCTTGATTTGAAACATCAAGCTGCTAATGATTCAGAAATTACTCCACCCTCTATGGAATTTCCTAAGGAATATGATGTTCAGATAGAGTATGACCATGAACCTGAACTGGATTTGAAGCCGCCTTCACTGGAGCAACTTTCCTTGAATAATGAGAATGCCAAATCTCCAGATTCTATCAGTCCTGCATCTTGTGATTCTGGAGCTCATCGGGAAATTAGCTTGTCTGATGGAAGTATGCCAAATAATGAAGCTCCTCAGAAAAATAGTATGTCACATGAAAATATGTCAGAGTGTGGCCAGAATGCTGATGATGATCGTATTACATCGAGCCCAGGGAGCAGTCAAGCAGCTGTGTCTGCCCAAACAAATATTGGATATGTCAGTCCTACATCTTCTGCAAGCTATCAGAACAAGGCACAGGCACTTCTGCAACCACAGAAAATGGCAGATGATGGTAGAAACTGGCATCAAAAGAATAATCCTGACAGATCTCGCCGAGATTCCAAACTTGGGTTTCGTGGGCATTCTCATAAAAGACAGCAAAAACAGGGTCAGTCTTCTCCACAAAGAACACGCATGCGAGATGAAAAAGAACCTCAAATTCACATGAATGAAGATTATGCATCTCAACCTTGGTCTTTACGAGATCTGCAAGTTCAGCAAGCTGGCCAAGTACAAAGTTGGTATCCAGCATCTACTGTTCATATTAATCAAACTACACCTCAAGCTTGGCCAGTGTATAATATGCAACAGCAAAGTATTTCCCCTGCATGTCAGTCTCAACCACCTGTACAACCTGCTGCATATCCTCAACCACAGATGACTCAACATCCCATACAAAGTAGTGAGCAACCCTGTAATGCACAAAATAACCAAGCGTATAACCAAATGTGGCAACATTATTACTACCAGCAGCAACAGCAGCTTCTTTGGCAACAACAGCAGCTCCTGAAACACCAACAGCCAAACAAACAGCAGCTCTTGCAACAATATCAACAGCAGTTCCGGCAACAACAATATCAACAGCAGTTGATACAAATGCAGCAACAACAGCAAGGACAACAGCTGCAACCACAGCAGCAGCAGCAGCAACAAGTGCAACAACTCCAGCAACAACAAGGACAACTGCAACAGCAACAAGCCTATCAATTGCAGCAACAATCCTATCAGCAGCAGCAGCATCTACTCTATCTTCAGCATCAACAGCAAGTGCAACAACAGCAGTTATTGCTACAACAGCAACACTTTCACCAGCAACAAACAGCCTTACCACAACAGCATCCACATGAACAAGGACAAGACCAAGAATTGCCCAAGAAGCAAAATAACACATCACAGGTTCAGGTGAGTGTATGAACGTTTCTGAAGTCAACCATGCCATTATTATTTAAACCATAAAGAGCATACATTCAATCACTGAGACTGATGTAACAGTTTTATGGTGTTGTTAGTAATGACTTTTATTTTCACACCTCTGTCACAACATCAGAGGCATTTAGGAGTTGGAATATGGCATCACAAAACGTTTAGAACCTGAGCTAGCATGATTTTAAGTATGACATTGATGAAATGAGCTATCTTTAATACAATGAAATGGGCATGATATTTTCAAATTGTCATAATTTATATAGCCGTCAAATTCAAGCAAGATTTATATTAAGCTAACTGCATGGTACCTATGCCATAACTGTCTTAGTCCTGGAAAATGAAGCAAATCTGTCGAAGATCTTTGCTTTCTAGTGTATGAATGTTTTCCCATTCTTGATAAATTTCCATAAAGTTTCATCTTTTCCTCCCATGATACCGCATAGACCTTGTCTTTGATTATTATCCTTTTTTTTTATTATTATGGACTTAGTTATGAATAGAGCAGAATAGAAATGAAGGATTCATACAGAAGATTCCAACTGGTTTGGGTTTAAAGGCTTAGTTGTTGTTGTTGTTGGTGGTTGTATTGATTGCTTGAATTTACTTTATGTTGGATCTCCTAGCTTCTCTGTATTAATCTGCTCTGTGCACCTAAGGTTTTCTGCTACCAAATTTGATGATGCAATATAATTCCTGTTATAATGCCTTTTGCGTTCTGTACTATTCAATGACTTCCCTTTTATTCAGAGAGCCAATACCACATGGTTAATTATCTGTTGAAGGTTATATCTTCATCCCTTTCTATCGATTGCTAGACCTGTTAAGAAAGGCCAAAAGTCTGGGATGGAAGGTTGACACTTGGCACAAGAAGTGGAGTAATAAGATGTTTTTTCCCCCTTTTTTCGTGAATTCGCTTCCTGTCTTGTTAATGTCTTCCAGAGGATAACTCAGTGGAATCAGGTCGATGACTGTTCTTTCTAAACTGGTGAAACTAGGCCGTCATGTTTCCCCATCAGAATAACTGGCTATGATGTCAACTTTCAATTCATGTAATTCGAAAGTAACTTCCAGTTTATGCAACTCCAGACTTTATCTTTACATGCATGGCATTTAGACTCACCATAAACCATGCTAGTGGGGAAGCTGTATTGAATTCTTTTTTTATTTTTTTTTTAAGGATAAAAATCAATAACATTAAGAAAATAAGAATGAAACACAATCAGGAATAAATCTCGTTGTTTGAGACTAGCATATTGGTAAGAAGCTTTTGCTAGAGTAAACGTTAGTTTGTCTCCTTAGCCATGTTATTTCTACAATTAAGAATTTGTTTACAATTCTCTACAACTAAACCAAACAAAGAATTATTGATAGAAAAGGAATGTAAATCATAGGCTCAATGTTGACAATTTGTGAATATAATTTCCAGTCCCTGCATATGATTTTCTCCCCATAAAAGATAATAACGAAGAGCAAAAACCTCTACTCTAGCCGGATCATGGTACGACAAAAAGTAGCCAGATAATGCTCCAAGGAAATGGCCTTCTTGATCTCCAAAAATTGCACCGAAACCTGACGATGAAAAAGATTCCATCCACAAATCCAAACCATGCATCAACCAATGAAATTTTCATTCTCTAGATTTCACCAAATACATTGCAGATTCCATGAAATTTATTTGATGCATCTCTTGTCCCATGGATGCAGGATTGAGTTACACCGAAGCATGATGCTAGTGAAGCTGGGACTGCTGATTACCGAGTCTTTCGCGTCTTCGGTTTTCACACCTGGTCTCCTCAAAGTTGATGGCGTAGCTTCCGACATACTTACATTTGCTTATTCACTGGATTTCGTGATTTCTGTAAATTTGTTCACATGGAACTCAACGTACCGACATTTTTTCTGCTGTTAGCATATAAAGATTTTGGATTTCATCCGTTGAATTTAAGTTTTCA
Source organism: Jatropha curcas (assembly GCF_014843425.1). The sequence goes on along the minus strand of NW_023591307.1, from coordinate 44,561 downwards.
GAAAGCTGAAATAACGCTGATATCCAACCCAACTGACAGATAATTGAAATTTCGAACATAACTATTTTATATTGAAATATATATTTATTGAGGGAAATTTTTAGGTGGATTATATTTAAACCGTACACCTGATCTTATCTCAGTTCTAAGTTAAGGCATCGACCGTGCCAGGAGAATTGCGGTAAATTTTCCAGATATGAATTGGAATGATATGACCCGGCTAAATATCCGACGGATGTCCGGTGGCATGATGTATAATCTTGGTTCTGAATTGAAAAGCCCATTGCACAGAAAGGTGTTACAGGATCTGTCTTCCCGCAGAGGAAGATATATATATATTTTCCGCAGGGAGATATATATATATTTACTATATTATATTATATATTTATATATATATATAATATAATATATTTTGGCCTACTTGGTAGTTACTGGCCACATTTAAGTTACATGAAGAGCTTGTATTTGATGTTATAAAAATGCTACGTGCTAAAAACGCCAGGTACCAGTTCCTAAAAATGCTGTAGCATGGGGATCCCAAACTTTTAAGTACTTTTATACTCTTTTATTGAGTTTAGCTTGAAGTGAAATTTTGAGAATCAAAACGACAAAATCAAAAGAATTAGCTAGTTTGGTACTCAGAAATGCAATTTCTTTTTATCATCTTTTCAGAAATGAGCTTTAAATTAAATTTGACCATTGTGAATGTAAAAGAATAGCCGTTAAGTCTTCTCAAGAAATTAAAATTTTCTTAGCATCCCCACCTAGATGTCGTCAACTTTTACCATTAAGCTAATGCTCGGTAAAACACTATTTCCTTGTTAAGAGCATATACAACATAACAGTTCATGTATTCCAATACTTTCACATTGGCATGAAAACCAACAGTGGTTCAAAGGCTGCACAGGCGTTTGGGGGGAAAAAAAGATGATGAAAAAAAAAAAAGGAAAAAAAAAAAGCAGCTTTTTTTCAATATTACTACTTGAAAGGACAAAAAATGGAGAATTTCGGGAAATGAATGTGGAACTGAAATTTAGTGGATCATGTTTTGTGCTCCACTAACTGCAAGGGTGATGTACCAGCCATACATTAGCTGGATGTTCTTACATATTTAATAGAATAAGCATTCAGCATTCAAGACAGAGAAACCGCCAACCGGGCAGTAAAAGGATACAAAAGAACAATAAAGTTCTAAATATCTTAACATGCTCAAATGAGACTATACAGTCCAATCTGTTCTTAACATCGTATCGGATATTCAAGGTAAAAGAATTGTTAGGATAATTCATGATCTTACAAATTGGTGTAACTACAAGTTTAAGAAAGATAGTAACAAACTAATAATGGAACTCAACGTACCTACATTTTTGCCATTAGCAGATAATATAGGACGTTCCTCCCATGACCTGCAGATAAGGCATGCAAAATTATAAAAGAGGAAATTTGCAATATTTAGCATATGTTATCAGAGACTGATGGGTATTCTAGTCACATTCTTCCCACTTCCATTTGAAAGATAGGCATCAAAACTTTCCTTCTCATAATCTGCTTAAGGGCTTCCAATGGGACCTAAAGCAGCCCCAATTCAAGGAGGGCTCTTTCATTCAGATACTTCCTACATCATCAGCCTATGTATCACCTTTCAACTTCAAACTCAAATTAAGGCACTAGCATCCAACCCCCTCGTTCTTGCAGGCTACGGCGCTTAAACTAAAAACGCATCAATCACATAACCTAGCAAGATGAAATCATTATGTGGTAGAGCAGTACAATGGAGATTCCCACTTGTATGGCAACTTCATGTTTCACAAAAGCAACTTCATGTTTCATTGTTTTTGCTCTTAACTCTCAAAATTCCCAGCCAACAAGATGACCTTCCCTAGTTATGACATCATTTGTTCTAGAGGATATTCAGAAACTAGGGCATCTTAAGTGAAAAAGAATAACAGACAGGATGTAAAAAAACTTAAAAGATGAACCTAAGTATATAAAATCAATATCATGAAATATGGGCAATGGAAAAAGGAAAGGAAACAAATAAAAAAAAATAATAAAAAAAAGAGCACTGCATAACCAGCTGAATAAACAAACCAAGTTAAATGACCTGTCAGATTCAGAAACACAACAATTAGAAAATATTCAAGGATGACAAATGCAAACCTCAAATGTGATCAAAAGACTTTATCTGCGCATAGAACATTCAAGAGTTGAAGAATCAGGAACACGAGTCCTGAAATTAAAATTTCCTTCGTCCCTAGTTTCGCAATTGAGTTTGTTAGTCCGAGTGACTTAATTATTTGGACAGTTCGTATGCCATGCACTCTGTGTGAAGAAAAAATGAGAAAAGTCTAATTGCATTTTGCTTGGAAACTTAGAATTTTAGTGCTTTTTGTCTATCATTTTTCCCTTAGTAAAAATACATTGTTTCCACAGGCAGCTCACCATCTTCCTATAAATGAAGATTTTTTTGCATCGTTCATATTTCTTGATGACGAATTTTTCCTTTTCCAAATTGAACAATGAAGACTTCTTACTAGAAACTGCCTCTATAATTCTTAGGAGATAATGAGTGCTTTGAGTTTCTATAACATGTTCAATGTGCATGTCATGCAGCCAAGTCATGAAATGACACATAAAATCACTGGAAAAAAAAAAAAAAAGCAAACATAGAAGAAACAATGTCTAAAAGCCACTAATACTGCTAACGTCAAGTAAATATGATTATCATTGTAGCGAACGCCTCAAGACAAGGAGAAAAGAAAAATCTCAATCAATATATGCTATGCACCACATCGTACAGATAACAGAAATGTTTTATTTATTAACCTGCTAAAAAATGTGGGCCATAAAAATTCTGACGACACTAGTTATTAAAGCATCATAACACAACATAAAGAAATGCAGGAGTGTTTCCGTGCACATAAGTTGTTAAATGTGTGGTAAGATATGCTTTTACCAGCTATATTTGACATAATTGAGCCAATAAGTCATTGTTGTTCCATCACACAGGAGTTCATGTGTACTCCATTTTATTCTATGCTTTATATATTAATCATGGGATAAACAATGTATTTTAACATGAGTAAGTTCAAAGTTTAACTTCCCTTAGTGTTCCACAGTTGAAGGCATCCATGCATCTAAAATCATATATTAATATTTACCAGACTACTTTGTCATGCTATGCTGTTTCTAGACTGAATTCTACTTTCTACTTATGCCTGATGAAAACATCAACCAATACTTACAAAAGTAAAAAAGAAGTGAAGCGGATTGTTCCTAGAAAATTTCATGCCCAAAGATCTAATTTCTTAGTGGTATCCTACATGGTTTTTGACTGCTTTCATAGGAAGAAAGGCAAATAGATAGTAAAGAAGCAATGAAGACCGCACTTGCAAGGGCACCAACTACCAGCTAAGCAAGCCGGCAAGAGTTTCCAAAACTATATTTCACAAGATATCAATTCATATACACCCTCTTATGAATTTCATTGCAACTTGAACTGTACAATAAATGAAACAGACATCTCTACAACTACCTTTCAGAAAAATTAGAAAAAACTCCCAACGAAGTTGTCAGCTGAAAGGAGAAAAGATAAGGAACATGCACTGAGAGCTGACTTGACAACAAGACGTATGCTAGTTTATTGTATAGTTAATAATCTCAAAAGCACAGAGAAAAGAGGAGACATCTAATTAGAGACAAACTTTACTAAAAAAATAAATTGGAGGGACAAGGAGCTATATTCAAAGCTAATAAGGAAAAGGGGCTCTTATTCCTTGTTACCGAATCTCTTTGCGATGATAGGACGGACATCATCAGCATCAACCAGAGTCTCTAAGAATGGAAGTAATGAAATTAGTGCACAATCTGATGGATCACTAAACCAACTCTTAATAGGAATTCCATTATTTACTTGCAACCTGAAAACCTGAAATCAAGAAAGAAAACGATGCTGAAACAATCAGGAAAACATTAAATAAAGACTTCTTTTCCTATTTCTGCATACCATTCTTCCATTTTTGCCTCACAATTTTTTTCTACTTTTTAACTTCTGTTTTGGGATAGGGACACTGAATAATGTTTTCTACTGTTACCATTAAGGAAAAGATGAAGATCTCATTTCTATCCCCTCCTCAGGTAATCTCTTCAGCTACCTTGACAGTTTTGAGCATGAAGGCTAATGTCACAAGTTTGCTATGGTTTACAATCCAACAGCAAGTATTTCCAAAAAACCAATTTTATCAAAGATCAAAAGAAAAGGCATGGCCCTTAAAAACTTGATTGAAATTGTAAAGATTACATTGTACAATATTAGCACCCCCATGTCAGCCTAGAAATAAGTTATGCAACCATGTTCTCCCTTCCCCAGAAACACCACCAATTGCTTCAAAATCAAGCTGAATTTTAGAATTTATAGTTAAAGATGAATACAATTAAAATGAACTTTAGATCTCTTACTTTGTATCCCAACTTAATTTGATTTCATTAAAATTTACCTATGCAAAAAGCATCAAAAGGATGATAACAAACCCTAAATCAAACAAACAAAACTTTGAACAGATAAAGAAAGTAAGAGATAAGATATAAACGAAGTGCAAGACCATTGAGGCGAATGGGGCAACAGAAATACCTGCGGAGAATTATCAATAATAGCAACTTTTGCAAGATCAACACCTAAAACTGTTAAATCTTTCATGTAACTCCCATCTGTAAAAATGCAAGACTCCCGGTATACCCGCCGAGATATAAGCTTATTATCTGGATCCAGTATGTCCAATAGCTGTGCAGCGTAGATGCTTTGGCTAGCTGTAAAAATAACAACTTCGAACATCTCTGCAGCTCTCTCCAGGAACATGTGGAGGTGAGGCCTCTGTTTTACGTAAACTATGTGCTCTTTCATGTTGAAAAACACAGTAAATGTGAAATCTGCATCGTCACAATGTTCCAGCGTAGAGTGGACTAGAGTTTCTGCATATACAAAATATATCTTAGAATAAATCTTTTTGTTAACTTGCATACTATTTTTTCAGTGCATTATCTTTTTTAGTGTTTTGATAAGTACAATGAAATTCACTGATAGATTTTAGTTAGGCTACAAACTATAAAGGAGCATGCATATGCATATGAAGAATTCTAAGCCAATAAGAGGAGCAAAGTTATTGAGTATACATATACACATATATATATGCATGCATGCATATGTCTGCTTGTGTAAAGAGTTATAAAGATAAGTTATTGTGCCCCTCAAAACCCCTGTTCCTAATTCTTCCAAACTAACCAAAAAATTGTGAGAAGAACCAATGCAGGAGTTTTCTCTTTGCTCAGCACAGAAGTGTACCATAACAAACCAGTAACTCATCATCAACTGATCATTTTATATTCCAGGACAATCACGCATCTGAAGAATACTAAAGTTAGTGAACTATGCTTCGATTCTTCCATTTTGAAACACACTGGCAAGGTGCATTCTGAATGTGAATAATGTTAAAAGTCAAAAATTTCCAATAATGGATATCCCAACCAATCCACTTCTTTCACTTTGGATATCATTTTTGAAATACTTCAAATATAATCAATGGGCACATATAACAGAAACAAATGTCAGAACAATCAGAAAACTAACATAATCCATGAAGATAAAGGAACAAACAGTACCATCCAAATCAAGCACCAGTGTTATAGACTTCCTTCTCCAAGAGTCCTTTTGGGATACAGCAGGCCGAAAATTTGACTCCACATCAGATAGTTCTGGCAAATTTTTGATAAAAAACTGCGGATCAAAGTCTTCTGCCTGATCTGAGTCAGAATTGAGATCAGATTCCTGGTTGCACGATCTTATCTGATTAATTGCTAGGTATAAGCTAGAGTTATCCGGGTCTAATGTTTCTTCTTCACATGGTCTCATATCACAGGAATTGCTCACTTTGGCAGTGTCCTCGAGAAAAGGTAGCATCATACATTCCTCAGCCACATCAAACAACATACTTGATTCAGTGCATTTATAATCAGGAAAAGGATTTGTCTCAGTAATATCATCATCCACTGTGTTTCCATCAAATGGTGAGTTGGCAATAATCATGTCAGAAATAAAAAAATCCGAGACATTGCATGTTTGATAATCGCATGAGCTTCTGTTATCATCGCTGTCATCAGCTGCCAAGCCCAGCACATTGAGATCTTTGATGCTCCCTACCAAAAAAAGGTACAAGAAATATAATCACAAAATCTAAGCAAACACAGTAACATAAGCACTAGTGGAAAACTCTTAAATTGTGAGAGTATTTCATTTTCCATTAAGTAAAATAGTTGCTGCTTCAGTAACTAATCATAAAAAATTGACTCCAAGGAACTTAAGGCTGTTCAAATTCAGAATGCATATACCAGGGCAAGAAGGGAGATCACAATCAGGCTCCACGGAAAACTTCTATAAATACCTAAATGGTACTCCCTCACTCAACTCTCACTCTCTATACAAATACCTAACACTTCTTAAAAATAAACCCGTGGCCACACCTGGAAGTACCCTAAAATGTGCCAATTGAGGTTTTCTTTCAAGTTAATAATGTTCTCATAGTCTTCAACCAACAAAATTCATGAAAACAATTTTTTAGAAAGCCACAAATAAGGAACAGAACATAAAGCACTTGTATGAGTAGAATTTGCTGTTCAATGTGCAACTAAATAGGAAACACGGAACAGCCTTCTACATAACACGGCTTCCTTTTTACCATTCTTTAGCATAAAACAATAACAAAAAAGTAGTTTTAATTTCCATGTATTATCAGAGAAAGAGAAGGTGCATCAAGAAGAAAGAGATCTATGCCCATTCACTTGGGAGATGATTTTGTCAAGAACACCATAACCATGAAATACAGTCACACAAGTCGCTTGATATCATATGTTCAATCACTACAGAAGTCACACCTGTATCATCATCAATATTTGGCACACTCTGGATTTCCACAGGCTCCAAAGCAGGAGAAAAAATTGTTTCCAAGTTTGATGTGCAGTTAAGGTTTGATTCCTGCAATTTAATGAACAGTCTTTAACAAAGTATAACAGTAATCAACAATCTCAATATTCTAGTAGACACAAATGTAAAGCACATTTATTTCTAGCTTATCCATTAATCAGCATTCAATATTGCAGAATGAGAATTAGAATAGACTTGAGATAGAAAGAATCAAAACAATATTTATATGAATCTTACCATTCTCCCCACAGTGCTGGAATCTACAAAAGTTGATGAGTGATTCTGAAACTGAGAATTTCCTTCATTTTGAAATTCTTGCTGGTCAACATCTTCATCACTTTCAATATCTGGGGTATATATTTCTTTATTAAAGGGAACTAACAAGAAAAATTAGCAGTTGCACACAATTAATAACATTACTACAACATTATGCAGTAGTCAACACAAATCTAGGCACCAAATGATCATAAGTCATGACATGCAAAATAATTGCAACAATGCCAATACTGCATGTGACATTGGCCAAAATTAAATAAAGACCAAGACACAAAAAGACCATAACGTCCTTCATATTCATCCAAAAGATCTATACAAAGCATTCTTTAAATGGAGAAGCTTCTTACCATAGCCATTCTGACACTTCTTAATATACGCATCAAGTTCTGTCGATTGTCGAGAAACTGTAACTTGAGAGCCTGATTTTTTGGATATCATACTAGACTTTGGACACACGCTCAGACAATTTTTTTCTCTTAATGAACCTGTGCTTAGTTTGGTCTTCATTTTTAGTGATGGCATTTGATCTGTTCTTACAATGTGTACCAAAGTCTTGACTTGGAAACATCAGGGGGGGAAAAAACCCCTCTAAGCAATCAAGCACCAGCTGAGACTGCTGTCACAGGCATAAGAAGCAGAGATATCAGAATAGAGATAAATGCCATGAGAACCGTGAGGAAAAAATAAATTAAATAACAGTAATACAGAAAAACAGTTAACCTTGTTCTCTGTGTGTGCCTTTACATTGTTGTATTAAAATATAGATTGATAGAACTAAAAGCCCTGTAAAACTTTCCTAGAATTAAACACAAACTGCTTTTACTGACTCACCATACTAAGAATAACTAGAGTCGTCAATACATGAGCAAAGAAACTTGCAGATCACTAACTTGCATAAGATTACGGAGTACAATATAAGAATACTACACAAAAGCATGCAGCAGTTCAAAGCATAACGCAATGTGCAATTGTATTTCTCTGAGAACCATCAAATAAGCCAGCAACAGTTAATTTAAATTATTAAGGCTGCAAGAATGGCAGGTTGAACAAATCACGTATGACCACAGAAGAGAGATAACAAAACAGTTAATTTAAACATAAAAAAAAAAAAAAGATAGAAAATTTATATCAAATGAACTATGGACAAGATCCATATCTTTCAAATTTAATTTTTTTATGGGTTATGATTAAATAATTAGAATGTTCACCTCAAAAAAAAAAAAGGAAGAAAAAAAAAAAAGTAAGTTCCAATAGCAAACAACCATTTTTGCTAGCACCTTAAATTGCCTAACTCAAACTAAATACAGCTAAAATCAGAAAAGGACCGACTATAATTGCAACAACAATTTGTAGAATAGCACGTAACTATGCAAAATAAACTTATTTTTAGGAAATTAAATCATGGTTTTCTAAACCAAAAATAGGAAAACAGAACAAATATTAATTCAATTGTCGGGTTATAATATTATCTATGCAGATTTTCATAGTAAGGATCAAAATTTATGTCAATAAGGAGATGGGTTTAACTATTAGGCGGTAACAAACAAGTTCAAGCCAGAAAATTTCAATTATGAGGAGAGAGCAGAGAGGGAGGACACAGAATAACAAACTTCACTAAAAGTTATAAACTTCAAAACACATATTAAAAACCACCATAACTCTTCAAATAAAAATACAGAATCAAAAGTCAACAAGTGTTTGAATCCAGAAAAAGAATTAGAACTTGGCGAGCAAACCTCAATTACATAAAACAAACAAAACAAAACAAAAAAACCCGCCAAACAATAATCAAAATCCAGTCGCGATTACAAAAACCCTAGGAACACTCAGCTAAAAAGACAGTTATACAGTTCACCTATCAACAACCATTACCGTTAAACGAAACACCAAAATAGAAAGAAAGAAGAGATCAACCGCTACAGTAACAGTACTAGAAGATAAAATTCACCTGCTAAAGTTAAAAATGAATTTTCATTTTTCAAAGACAAACAGAGAAAAAAAGAACTTTGTATAGAGACATAAAAATACCTGTGAAGCTAAAACAAAGAGAGTTTCTCTCTCTAAAAGCCGTGTTCTCTCTTGAGCTGTATTATAAAACAAAAGGAAAGACTTTAGTTTTGTTTTTCTCTCTCTCAACTTCCACGAACGGTCAAGACACAGGCGATGTCGGCTTTCCGAGGGAGGGAATGGACGGCTAAGATTGAATCCGTATGGACCTGTAGACTTATGCAACGTGTAAATGGCACCAGCTCAGCTTGACGAGTTGACACGTGCTGGTTTATGGAAAGAAAGCTGCTAAGGAGGGAATGGTGGAGACAAGAATTTCTATTACACTCTCGTTCTATGGCGCGTGCACTGCACTGCTCGAGTGGTATTTTCGTACTCTGTTGCCCAGAACTAGAAAGAAAAGGAAAAGGATTATTATTTTATGGATAAATAAACCAAAGCAGACTACGGGTCAATTTTACCTATAAGTTCGGATATTTGAAAATCACTTGCAATCCCAACGTAAAAATAAATAAATGTAAAAAAAAAAAAAAAGTTGATATAAAATATGAATGTTCAATTTTTTTTTATTCATTTTTATTTATTGAGCGTTCTGTGGGCGAAATAACACTGTAAATATATGAATAACTATCACCTGAATTTATTAAATTGATAAAAATTCTTATAATTAAGAGATGACTCAAACTCAATACCTTTCACTCCTCACAATGTTTAATATTTTTAGTGCGTAATATTACAATATGTGAGCCTTTGAAATGTAATTTGGTTTTTTTCTCACAATATGTGAGCCTTTGAAATGTAATTTGAAATATGAATGTTCAATTTTTTTTTATTCATTTTTATTTATTGAGCGTTCTGTGGGCGAAATAACACTGTAAATATATGAATAACTATCACCTGAATTTATTAAATTGATAAAAATTCTTATAATTAAGAGATGACTCAAACTCAATACCTTTCACTCCTCACAATGTTTAATATTTTTAGTGCGTAATATTACAATATGTGAGCCTTTGAAATGTAATTTGGTTTTTTTCTCACAATATGTGAGCCTTTGAAATGTAATTTGGTTTTTTTCTCATTAGTGCGAAAAAATGGATGTCTTAAATACGAGTCATTTCGATCACAAGAACTTTGATTAATTTGTGAGTTGACGAGAGAGTTATTCCATATTATATATTTCGGTCTATTAAACCTTCTATAACAGGTAAAAGAAGCTATAATACTTAAATTGTTATTTTTTTCCCCACGTGTTTTCAAGTAAAAATTCACGGGTCAAGGGATTAAATTAATGACAATTGTGGTAGTAGAACTAATTAGAAAAGGAACTCCTCCTACTTAGTTCGATAATTCATGTTTTTGTCCAAAAACTAATGATTAGCAATCATTGGAAATGTTGCTGAAATAATATATTGAACATACTAATCTGGGTATTTGACATTTATTAGTAGTTTAATGAAATGGCAAACATCATCCGGCTTAAATTATTATTATTGTTATTATTCATCTCATCAGTTTCTTAATTTAATATATTTCTTAATTTAATATATATAATATATATATATATATATATATATATATATCCAATATTAAATTAGCTCCCAAATAATTAAACAACCATGAAATTTTCACTATTTTACCTCCTTATGTTTCAGTTTATGTACATAAGTGGGTTGTGCTATAACCCACTATAAGGTAGTTAGCTATCATTTTCCAAAGCAGTAAACTTGGGTAGTTAAACCTAACTAGTAAATTTTTTTTTACCAAAAAAAAAAAAAAAAAAAACAAAGAAAAAACTAACTATAAGCTACCCTAAGATCCAAATTATCTGTACAGTCCAATAATTTAAATAAAAAACTTAAAAAAAAAAAAAAAAAACAGAATTCCCTGCGGGTGACGAAATATTTAAATGGTTAGTCAATTTTTTTTCAAAAAAAAAAAAAAAAAACAACAGCATGCATTTTCGATTTTCGATTATTTTTCTGGTGATTGCATAACATAAATGAAGTTATTTATTTTTATCTTTATTCGCAGTATTGTTGATTTTTCTCTCATTTAAAAAAAAATAAAAAATAAAACTTTTTTTAGCAATTGAGATTAGCCTATAAATAACTGTCAACTGTGAATAGTACTGCAGTTGATAAGAGAATGTTGTTCGTCCAAAGCTTGCTCTTGCCCAATCAACACTTGATTAATGCTGGAGCTGTGTTTAGGTTTAGGATAACATTTTTTAACGTATCTAGTAAAAAATGTTAAATAAGAAGCAATAGGACCTGTATAATTTGTTATTATTTAATTGATATATGGGCCCGTATTTGGACTAACTATACTTAAATATGGCCTGGGCCTGGGCCCGAGGTTAGATATTACAAAATTATTTTTTGGACCATGGCTTACGTGTCCGAAAATTCACTTTTTAAATTTTCATGTAATCAATGTGGTTGGGTTCAAACTTTTAGCTACTTATTCCGAACTTTGATATTGATGTAAGGAAAAAAGATGTCCTGAAAAATATTAGAAAAATAAATCATTTTAAGTGGATGAAAACAAGCATAGAAAAGTCGAAAGAAAAAAAAATAAAGAAAGCAATTTAATTTAATATATTACTTATATTATATTTCCTTTTTTTTTTTAAGTTATTAACAGGTACAATGTGCTCGAAATAATTCAATTACTTATACAATAGGAGTAGCTTTTTTATTTATTCATTAAATTTATGAAAACTCTTGTTATTTAAAGAATTTAAACTCGATATATCCTATTCATAAAATCCATCAAATCATATTGCATATTTTAATAACATTTTTCTTCGATTTTTAATAGATTCTTCTTAAATCATCTTTATTTTATCAATTCGATGTAATTCTCTTTCAAAAATGAAAAAGCACAGCCAGCAATTTGTATTGAAGATTTTTTTTTTGATAATAAATGTGTATTGAAGATTGAAACTTGGTAAACTCCATCGACTATTATATCATTTTATAATTATCTGTTACTGTTTTTGTGTCGAGCATGACCAAAAAATATTGAATAATATTATATTTAAAATAAACACTGAAATGAATATTTATAACTTATTATATTATCTTCAGTATAAATAGTTTTGGGACTTTAATTTAGAATGTCTAAAGACAATGACTCACAAGTCCACGAGTCCAAGAATTAGTTTACAGCGTATGGCACATTTTCATAACAATGTGGGACTTTATGTACCAAATTATGCCTTCATTTCTCCCGTTAAAGGACAGAAGCCATGCCTCCTACCACACCACACCACGTGAATATTGTACAGTTAGAGTTACATGTAACTGTAGATGCAGTCTTGTTTGTTTTCCACTCATCTTAAGGATGACAACGAAGTAATTCAACAAATTCTTTAAACATAAAAATGAAAATGTTTAAGGAAAATCTAGAACAGTAGTCAGAATTCTATTTAGAAAAATGCTGTTGAAGATTTTTTCCCCCATTGGATAATGGTTTTCCTTGCTGTACCTTGTTTTCTTGTAGTCCAAGAAGATTACAAAGTGGGGACTTCTTGACTTGTCATTCACAGTCACAGACGTTAATTGTATAGCACAAGCATGCATGGAAACAAGAAAGATAAAGACAGTTACTATGAATATAATATAATGCAATATCGAAGTAATAACCTCTCATGAACTGAAATATTCAAGAATTTTTTTTATTTTTTTTTATTAGAGAATCTGTTAGGAACAGTAGGAGCCTCTAATCTGTTTATTTTTATTTTTGTTTTTATTTTTTGTAGAGATTAAGATAAAGCCCGCACAGAAAAATGAAAGAGACTTGTGAAAGGCCAGCATCATCATCTAGAGCCAAGAAACAAGCAGTAGCTAGCATTTGGCAAGGACACTGATGATAAAGTTCCAGCTACCCGATTTTCTCCACCAATATCGACATCCGCATGACATTCTTGGAAAATCTATCAATTATTATCATAATCCAAAGATTCGTATAATATGGAGTTTCAAAGTGGCAGAGAAAGAGGCACAGCCACCTTGTCATCATCTGCTGCAAGCAATAAGAGACCTTTTGCTGCTACTACTAAAAGTAAAACCACCATTGCCCAGTACAGTGCTGATGCTGGGCTTTTAGCGGAGTTTGAGCAATCTGGTGTCTCTGGTAAGTCTTTTAACTACTCAAGATCAGTGATTTCTGCTCCACATACTGTACCTGAAGAACAAATTACTGCTTATTTATCTAGAATTCAAAGGGGTGGGCTCATTCAGCCTTTTGGTTGTATGGTTGCAATTGAAGAACCCACTTTTAAGATAATTAGTTTTAGCGAAAACTGTTTTCAATTACTGGGTTTGTGTTCAAATTCTGACCTCGAGTCGAAGCAAGTAAAGGATTTGATTGGAACAGATGCGAGGACACTTTTTACGCCTCAATCGGGGGCTTCATTGACGAAAGCTGCTGCTTCTAGAGAGATTTCAACGTTAAACCCAATTTTGGTTCATGCTAGGACTACCCAGAAGCCATTTTATGCTATACTGCATAGAATTGACGTGGGGATTGTGATTGATTTGGAGCCTGCAAGGTCCGGTGATCCTGTGTTATCGCTTGCTGGAGCTGTGCAGTCACAGAAACTAGCTGTTCGTGCAATTTCTAGGCTGCAATCACTCCCTGGCGGTGATGTTGGGGTTTTGTGTGATTCAGTTGTGGAAGATGTTCAAAAACTTACTGGCTATGATAGGGTTATGGTGTATAAGTTTCATGATGATGATCATGGTGAAGTTGTGTCAGAAATTAGGAGATCTGACTTAGAACCTTATTTAGGGTTGCATTATCCTGCCACAGATATCCCCCAAGCAGCACGTTTCTTGTTCAAGCAGAATCGTGTGAGGATGATTTGTGATTGTCATGCCAATCCTGTTAGGATAATTCAAAGTGAAGAATTGAAGCACCCTCTTTGTTTGGTCAATTCAACCCTTAGGTCACCCCATGGTTGCCATACTCAGTATATGGCTAATATGGGTTCAATTGCTTCATTGGTGATGGCAGTTATTATAAATGGGAACGATTCAACCAAGCTATGGGGGCTGGTGGTGTGCCATCACACTTCCCCGCGCACTGTCCCTTTCCCTCTCCGCTATGCATGTGAATTCTTAATGCAGGCTTTTGGGCTACAGCTCTACATGGAGCTTCAGTTGGCAGAACGGTCAGCAGAGAAGAGGATATTGAGGACCCAGACATTGTTATGTGACATGCTTCTCCGAGATGCTCCTTTTGGTATTGTCACTCAATCCCCTAGTGTTATGGATCTTGTGAAGTGTGATGGAGCTGCATTATATTATGGAGGGAAATGTTGGTTGCTGGGTATAACTCCAACTGAATCACAGGTAAAAGACATTGCAGAGTGGCTGCTCAACAATCATGGAGATTCTACTGGATTGAGTACTGATAGTTTGGCAGATGCTGGATATCCTGGTGCTGCATTACTGGGTGATGCTGTTTGTGGCATGGCTACGGCTAGGATCACTTCAAGAGATTTTTTGTTCTGGTTTAGGTCTCACTCTGCCAAGGAAGTCAAATGGGGAGGAGCAAAGCATCATCCAGAAGATAAAGATGATGGTCAAAGAATGCACCCGAGATCATCATTTAACGCTTTTTTGGAGGTGGTGAAGAGCAGAAGTTTGCCTTGGGAGGTTTCAGAGATTAATGCTATTCACTCTTTACAGCTAATAATGAGAGATTCATTCCAGGATATGGAGGACAGTGGTTCGAAGGCAATTGTCTATGATCGGCGGACAGACATTGAGATGCAGGGGATAGATGAACTAAGTTCTGTGGCATGTGAAATGGTTAGATTGATTGAGACAGCTACGGCACCAATTTTTGGGGTTGATTCAGCAGGTCTCATCAATGGATGGAATTCCAAAGTTGCGGAGTTGACTGGACTACAAACCAGTGCAGCAATGGGAAAGTCCCTGGTTCATGAAATTGTTCATGAGGACTCACGTGGAGTTGTTGAAAGTCTTTTGTGCAGAGCTTTGCAAGGTATTTCTTTTCTTACTTTAATGTATTTCAGATGTACGTCTCTACAAGCACACACAAAGATTTGGTTACAGTGCTATGTATTATTCACCATTTGTTTGCTTTTCTTTATATATATATGATAACCTGCATCGTAGTTCATTGTCTCCTGATTGTGACTATAATATGCCCTTGTGTAAATTAAATGGCTTTTAAGTTTAGTAGCAAATTCATTATTCCCTTTATGGTGATCTAAATGTTCAAACCATCACAGCATACAGTGTTAGCCGTCTATCTGATCCAATGTTCTTCCTAAGTTGGAATTTGGTATTGGCTCTGTGAAGAGGTGCTTGAATATGAAATGAGCAGAGTTTCTTGTTGCATTAGGCCCCATGTAAATTGGATTGTCAAGAATTTGCAGTTTGAACCCTAAGGAAGAGGAAAATATGGTGGTTGGGATTGGCTTCATTTTCAATTTGCCCCATCTGGTGTTATCCTCGTAAATTTAGATGTGTATACCACTATGCCTTATAAACTCTGCCTCTTATGTTTCAAAACATTCTCAGGAACATTTGAGGAGATATCATTCAGGGGTGACTTTATGCTGGATTCTTGCTTATTTTATCTTGTTTTTTTTTCTTCTTAATCCACCTTTATTTTAATGATATGCTTAGTCTTAATTTCTCCCTATGGTTATAATAAGACTTGTATCTTATCCAGGTGAGGAGGATAAAAATGTTGAGTTGAAACTGAGAAAATTTGGGCTTCATCAGCAAAACTCAGCTATATATGTTGTGGTCAATGCCTGTACTAGTAGGGACTATGCAAACAATGTTATAGGTGTGTGCTTTGTGGGTCAAGACATCACACCTGAAAAGCTTTTCATGGACAAATTTCTCCGATTGCAAGGAGATTACAAAACTATCATAGAAAGTCTTAGTCCATTGATTCCACCAATATTTGCTTCTGACGAGAATGCCTGCTGTTGTGAATGGAATGCTGCCATGGAAAAACTGACAGGTACAACAAGACAAGAGGTGATAGGTAAAATGCTCCCTGCGGAGATTTTTGGAGGTCTATGTCGTCTAAAAGATCAAGACACTCTAACTAAGTTTATGATTCTATTGTATCGAGGAATTAGCGGTCAAGATACTGAGAAGTTTCCATTTGGGTTTTTCAACGGACAAGGGAAATTTGTGGAGGTGTTCTTAACAGTGAATAAAAGAACTGGACCAGATGGGAGTATAATTGGCTGTTTCTGCTTCTTGCAGACTGTTGAGCCTGACCTCCAACTGGCCTTGGATGGGCATACGCAAGAGGAGCAAGTAAGCTTTCTTAAACTTAAGGAATTGGCTTACATACAACAAGAAATGAAAAATCCTCTGAGTGGTATTCGTTTTACCCACAAACTTCTAGAGGACACATCAATATCAGAACATCAGAAGCAATTCCTTGAAACAAGTGATGCATGTGAAAAACAGATTATGGCCATAATTGAGGACATGGATTTAGCAAGACTAGAAAAGGGGTAAGTCTTCTTCATTCATGATTTGCATATATTTGTCTTTTTTTGGCTGAACATTTTATTACATGAATACCCAATTCATGACAATAGAACATGACAAGGTTTCTAATGGCAGTGGATATTGATAATTATGGAGAAACATACTGTATTTCCAAGAGGAGGACGATGTGGAAGGTTCTGTTAGCTTGTCTTATGTGTTTCTTTGAGGCCAACTATTACTGTTGCATGCTTTTTTGAATGCAACTCACCTAGGAATAAGGTGAATAACATCCATTGCCATTATTAAGATAGGAAGGACGAATGTAGCTATACAGAAACCATTTTGATTCCTCAAGTCACAAACTCCAATAAAGAATGGAAAATGTGCGGAGGGATAAGTTGAGTTCCACATATTCGCTAACCAAAGGATCTCTCTTTCTCTGCACTGTAAATGGTCCTACAGAAACAGTCTCTCTCTCTCTCTCTCTGTGTGTCTGTCTGTGTGTGTGTGTGTACTGTAAATGATCCTGCAGAAACAGATTCTCCATCAAAGGAGGGGGGAGGCTATATACACCAGAAGAAATGTTCATCTAACAGTGACTTAATGTTTTGTTGTGTTCATTGCTTAGTCAATGATCACTTCAATATTAGGTTCCTTTATTTGGATTTGTATTCTAAGCATCTTATTACTCTCTTATAAATATATTGCAATACTCACTGAAACACAACATTCTATCCTGATTAAAGCAGCAATATTGAGCTCAAGATGGAAGAATTCCTTCTGGGAAACGTTTTAGATGCCATCATTAGTCAGGTCATGATCTTGCTGAGGGAAAGGAATTTACAGCTTTTTCATGAGATACCAGAAGAAATCAAAACATTATCCCTGTACGGCGATCAAATTAGGCTTCAGCTGATCTTGTCAGACATCTTGCTTAGCGTGGTTCACCATGCACCTGTGCCAGATGGCTGGGTAGAAATTAAGGTTTCACCTGGTCTGACGTTGATAAAGGATGGTAATGAATTTATGCGGTTGCAAATCAGGTGCCATAACCATTACATTTTTGTTTACTAATTATTAACAGAAACTACATTTCTTGTCTATGGTATATTGATCATGTTATTTTGTTGTCAAGTTCATCATCTCTCAGTTTATAGTACCATCACTTTCAGATAAAATGAAAGACAGAATTGTGAAGTTCATCTTATTTTTTATGCTTGTAGAATGACACACCCTGGGAAAGGCCTTCCTTCTGCTCTCGTCGAAGATATGTTTGCAGGAGGAAATCAATATTCTACACAAGAAGGCTTAGGGCTAAACCTTTCTCAGAAACTACTTAGTCAGATGAATGGTCATGTTCGCTATGCTAGAGAGCATAATAAATGTTACTTCCTCATTGACCTAGAATTGAGGTCAAAGAATGGAAGACAAAAAGGAAAGCAAGCTGAAGCAGCTACATGATTATTTATACATGATTAAGAAGCAAACTCTTGCTCAATTGGCCTCTCAATATATGTTAAAGAGTGGACCTCAATTATATTGTGGTTCTAGTTCCTTTTTCATTTAATGCATTACCATTTCGACCACCTAATTGTATATCTTCTACTTGCTAATAATGGCGTAAGGTAGCCTGTATCGATCTGTATATTCACCATCTTATCTAAATAAAAGGCGTAAGTTAGTCTGTATCAATTTGTATATTCACAATCTTATCTAAACAAAAGTATTGCCATCCAGTTTATCCAACAGCAAGCAAGTTCAATATGAATTTTTCTGTGCGAGTTTGTTGTGTATAATGTCATATACAGTTAACATTCTGCTCGCTAGCACGAGTCAATTTTTACCCTTCGTTTGTGTATGTACGTCCAATAGTTGATTTAGATGCTTTTATCCCGATTTGTATGGATTTTGAGTACAAATTCTCAAAAGTTCCACAGTAGTGATGGATCTTTTCCTTCTCCTCTGAACAGTTGAAATAACAATTCGATAGACTCAGAATTCCGAAAACCAAGATTCTGTACAATTTTTAGCTTTGCACCATAGAGCATTCAAATGACACCATAGGTCTGTTGAAATTTCAAGTCACAAAGCTAAAAGACATCAAGTAACATACAAGTCCTTAAAAAATGGCAGACCGAGGAAAACAAAAAATTTCAGCATATCTTAAATACAAATTAACTTCTATTTTGAGAAACAATTTTGAGACTAACCCAAAAAGGGCTGGCTCACCCACTGTACAATTCTGTAACAATACCCATGTTACACCATCAATGTCCCTTAAAATCTGAAAAAGCCCGAGATACATTTTATCATCATACACATCATATTTGCAGAAGTTACCCCTAAAAACCAAAAATGAACCTGAAAGAGAAAACATGCACAATTTGGTGGTCTGTGCACTCAACACGAGCAAGAGAGATCACGTTATTCTGCTTCCTCAAGCATAAAAACCACTGATCAAAAAACATTAACGTGTCCTTGCTTCCTTCAATGTTGTCACTAAACACTATAAAGTCTGCAACTCTCCTTTCCTAACCATCTCATCCTAAATTTTTACACTTGAATATATACGCAGGGGTTAGCACCTACAGCCACATCAATTTAGACTGAGGGCCATTTCCTTCTTGACATATTTGTTAACTTTTTTCTGGTTTCTCACTGAAGCCATCCTTTGTAGGACTTCCTGGAGATTCTCCAGAGAACGAACCATCTGGCTGGCGGAACTGGATGTTCAAACTACTGGATGGCAAATGCTCCAGGATGATCTGTGCCAGAAGAAAAAAAAAGTTCATTCATATCCTCAACAGTAATCATGCATCTGGCAACTAGACCACTTTTAAATGTGAGTGCATAAGTAATTTCCTTCTTGATAATTGCAAAAGAAGAAAGAATTGCAGAGGAAACTCCAAAATTCCATCAAGTTTCCAGACATTTCAATGTAGTACTTAATCATGTTACCTGATCACCTGCTTCCTGCCCCTCTGAATGGAATAGAATTGGGCGGCAGCGCTTATCTTCATTCATTAGGCTTGAATTCTGGAAGTGGGTCACAAGTGCTGCCTTCCCCTGGATCCTAGCATATGCCAAAGAAGCAACTTTCTCACTATTAAACTTCTCCCACTTCTTACCATTAAATGCCTGCATGAATAACAGAAGCATAGATGGATCAGTAAAACATACAATAAGTTTGAGATACGCAGGACAAATGATTTGCTTAACTGAACTTTAGCTTCCAAAGGAGGCATACATGGTTGAGTTAACTAGATAACACATTTCTTGCAAGACAATTATTTATAGACAAAACCCAGAGAATGAATTATTAAATCCTAAAATAAGTTAGGAAACTATAACCTCATAAAATGGAATTATATGTGAAGGAGACAGCATATTGATAAATGCATAACCCACATTGCACTTATTCTGCAACCAAGAAAGGAATGTCTATCAGTTGCAATCAAACAAGAAAAAAGAAATTGGAAAAATGAATTCCCAAGGACTCGATGAAATTACCTTAAAGTCAATTGGTAAGTAGAGAAAATCATAAGTACCCTTGTGATTCTCATCGATGGCAGCTAGCAACATTTTCGATGTGTATCTAGGGAATGACAGCAGAACAGAAATAAATGAGACATCCTTAAACATGACAATTACTGGATATTTACAAACAGAGAGGTTCTAAATATCTTACTTATTGGGGATATTTTTTATCATTAAGGTTGTCCGAGTATCCTCCCCACTGATTATTTTATCCAAGTCAAGCTGAAACTGTTTCTTGCTATCTACTTGGTTCACATTATTCTCAACCCGTCTGCTCCTCCCACGGTCACTAAAACCATCCATGGTGCTGGGAGTCAATGCCGGGTATGGGCCATTACCTAAAAACAAAGGATTTAACCTTGGTGAAGACATCATTCTGTAACTTGAAGATCCATTTTCAGACACATTTCTGGGAATGGGAATGCCAGTATTTATGGGTGCACGACCGCGCATACTCATCATGAAATTTCCATCATTGTGTCCCAAACCCATGCCTCCAAATGCAACAGAACTCATGAACGAAGTTTCCGGAGACTCTGGGAAAAATCCAAAGTGCCTCTCCAAAGGAACTCCAGATGGAGCAGAACCAACATGATGATGGTTCTGGGATGAGCCAAGTAAAGAACCATGCCGACCCATGTACGAAAAGCCATGGCCCTTCCCATTTGATGAAAATGGATGATGGCCCATGGATGGCGTTGTCCAGGAAGAAGAAGTACTGTGCTCTGGGTATGGATTTGGACTTCCCCATAGAAACTGTGGACCTGATAATGTTTCCACAACAGATCCACTAGATGTTGAAGGACCGCCAAAAGATGACATACTTCCATGGTATTGGTTCAACTTTGACTCGGGCAATGAATGTGACTGTTGGAATGTAGCCCCATGGGATGAGTTCATGTTTGTAAATGCATGCTCCACAAGACTACCCCTTCCTTGGTCTTTGCCAATAGGCGCAACTTTCACAGAGTTTGACCCTTGAGTGTGAAGAATTGAAGCCAACCCAGGTAAATGGTTGCTGGTTGTTGGACTCAAAGTGCTGAAAACAGGGGATTTGCTCATACTTTGCAATGGACCATGCTCAATGGGACTGTTAAATTGCGCCCAGCTACCTGCATGAATATTGCATTCAATTTAGCTTGTAATAGACTGAAATTCCAAAGTATACTTGAAGTATCTTAAAACTACCTGGTGGAGAGTTAGTTACTGGTGAACCCACTGCAGGCCGGAAACTCCGAGATTCATCTTGTTCAAGCTCTTGATTGAGTTGCAACATCAAGCTGACAGGTAGAATACGTAAGCCAAAAACATTCATTTGCAAAGACATTTCAACAAGAATAATGCAAGAAATTTCAAGGGAAAGAAGAATAATTTTAAGAAATGAAACAGGCATTCAAATACCTACCTGCTTGAGACACACACACACAGAGCTTGCAAAAGAACAATAGCTTAACAATAAAAATAATTGATCTTCCAGAACTAAATTAAATAAAACAAAAAAAACGTATTATGGAAATCACAAATTAACTCACATAAAGATGCATTTGCAACATTGGGAAAGACAGACAAAACTAAGGGGAGTGCTATTTGAGCTATATTATCTGTAATAAGCAAAGCACAATAAATGCTTACTTCCGACGTGCCCCACCAGGGCGGCTAGGTTCAAGCTTTATGCGTTTACCGGCTATGTCACTCCTATTCAATGACTTGAGTGCTGCTTCTGCAGCTCTCACATCGTAAAACTCAATAAACTTATGGTGCCTCTTGTGTGGCGTTTCCCTTATCTGCTAATTGTACAATGAATATAATTTGCACGAAGATTAACCGAGTATTGCAAAAAAAAAAAAAAAATGCAAGCATGAGGGAAAAGTAAAATGAGCAACTGATGGGAGCACTCATTACCTCTTTCACCTCACCATAAGCCCCAAATATTTGTCGGAGGTCTTCATTTGAAACTGATGGATCCAGATTAAAAACAACCAGAGTTCCTTGATTAATATCCTTATCCGATGGATTGTCCTGGTGTGGATTTAGGAAAGGGATGCAAAAACATTACAGAATTAAACTAATAGTATTAACAGCTGAAAAGTAAATTATCATTAGTTAAAGCTGATATAAACCTTTGGAATAGAGAAGTGAATATCAAGTTTCCTCCGTCGTAATGGCTTGTTTTGCAATGCCCGCATAGCAGTTCGAGCCGCACGAATATCGTAATAAGATATCATCACAAACCCCCTGTGTTTACATGCAGTGTAGAGAGTTCTAATATCGCCATATTGCTACAAAACAAACATGCACAAATGATAACATCACATTATTTAGATGAATCTATGAAGATAAAGCATCTTGACTACTGTTGCAAGCAGGTTAAGAAAATCAACAACTTGTACTTCCACAGATTTAACTAAATTTACATGCTACCAACTTACAAAGTGATTATAATGGCTACCCTGTAATGTATTACTCTTACCTACAGCAGACAGTTTTACACAAAAACCTAGGAACTTTCTCAAAAAAGATTCAGAATCATGTTCCAGTTATTTCATGTCACCCACTACGTTTGCATCGATGATAAATTTTGTTATAGTGTTTAAAAACCAATGTATCAAATATAGAAATTCTCTGCAACATATATACAACCACAGGTGACAATGGACAAACTACTACTAGGAACATGTAGACTATAAAGCTTAAAACTCATCCATTGTTGATGTCGAGCTGCTAACATAATATATCCTAACTTTTGGGGTGGATTGGTAAGTCATATCTAAGTTTCAAGCACAAACACCACATAAAATTTAACTTCAAACAAATTTGATGCGACTTCTGCTGCAGATTGCTTACTTCTCATAAATTGTATTGATGTTACAAAAAGGCAATACTCTAATGTAGATGTCAATCAACTAAAATAGGATGCATAAACAATTATTTTATGCTAAAAAATTGAATTACCTCAAAGAGAGTTCTCAGTTCTATGTCTTCAACATTACTATTAATATTTCGAACGAATAGTGTTCTTGAAGGATGTTCACCGAATGGATGTTCTCCAGCAACAGTTCCCACACCGTTTGGAAGACCATAATGAGGCATCCCATTCCCAACAATACCATCAGATAAATTTACCTTAGAGATTCCCACACTCAGGCTTTCTTGTGGATCATTCTCGAGTTCCATACCACCACCACTACCAAAAAGATCATAATCTTCCAAGTCCTCCAGTGAACCAGGCAATCTACTCAGGTCAAAGTCATCCATAATGCCAGCTAGCAGTTCATCCTCATCATCAGGAAGCAAACTTCCAATTGCATGAGTCTCAACATCCTCAAGTAAATCATTACCTTCCACATCCTCATCTTGTCGAAGATTATCTAGACTAGACAAGGCATCATCAATGGAATGTTGACCAAATTCTGTATCATTCAAATTCACTGCAATTTGTTGCGAAAGGGTAAGAATTCTAAAAATATTATAGGCATATTGCAACTTCAAAGGAAAAGAATCACATACGCTTTTCATGTGGAAGATCGGGTAATGAGCTAGAAAAAAGTGTAGCATCACTTGGAGCATGGTATATGTCCGATCCAGATAAAATTCCCAATCCACCACTTCCCCCTTCCTTAGATATATTTACTGGAGGATTCTTCACAGTAGCTAAAAACGAAACTTATTAATCAGAAAGAGAGTCGATTTAAATGGCGATGAACATAATATTTGAGTGCAACAACTTACCCGGAGACAAGTTGTTTGAAGACTGCTTCATCGCATAACGCTTCTGCTGTGAGACAAAACAACCAAGAATAAAATTTCATGAGACGCCAAAAGAACTGGACAGCCTCGAGACAACTTTTCCCAAGCAAAAATTTCTATGAAAATAAAAGCATCAAATAGAAACATAGAAGTACTTTTATTCCAAGAGAAAAGTTAACTGTTGTAGACAATCATTAGCCCAGACCAAGAGCAACTGCGATTCACATGAAACTCTAAGCATATAAAATCTGAACATATTTTCAGCATAACTCAGAAAAAATACAACAGGGTACACCCCAATAGCTAATCTTCGACAGTAGAAAGGGAAATGAGTATCAAATCACTAATTACCAATTACCAATAAGAGGTGGGTAGGTAGGTAAAGAGGGAGAGGAATCTACGAAGTTCAGATTACCATTTAAAACCGCAAGGAATCAGCAAAAACCCAATACTAATTGACCCCGAAAAGAAAATCACTATTCAAAATTCGACAAAATCAATAAACTCAGTAAGTACTAAAACCAAGCAAAAGGCTTTCAACTAAAGAAAATCTAGCAATTTCATTAAACTCGCACAAAAATCAATTAAGAGTCTCAGTTTCACATTAACAAGCAAAAAAATCAAACAAAAGAAACAAACTTTTAGATAAAGAGATACCTGAATGAGGTTAAAGAATCAAACAAGGAATTAACTGAACCACGAAAATTAGCTCTTCACGATCACGCATAAACGAAGAAGAAGAAGAAGAAGAAAGAAGAAGAGACGTGAAGAGAGAGAATTTGTTGTGTGCACTCTCCTGTTAAGTTATTACTGCTCTGACTAAAAGCTTTCTCTCTCTAAATGAAGAGGAGGTGATGATGATTGGACGAGAGAGTAAAAAGAGCAGAGAATGATTGAGAAAGAAAGAGATTATTGCTGTGAATGTGGGGTGTGATTTAACTGTATTTAAATCTATTTTGGTGTCCGCTATGCCGCTATGGTGGACTTGAGATGTAAATAAAATAATTTAAAATTACCATATAAAAATTTTACATTGCGGATAAATTAAATCTTATTATTAATTTCACACTGAAATTGGGTATAATTTCTGAATTGCCATGGTTATGCTGTGGGCCCATGGACCATGGTTTATCCTGGTAGGATATACTCTAATTTTAAGGTATAGTAATTCATTTGGCATGTTGTAATTGGGTCAAACTGAGTAACCTTTTTCTAAAGATTAAAATGTGGTTTTTGCAATTTTATAATGGTGTTTTTTGAGGATAAATAAGAAAAAGATTTGTGTTTTTGTTTGTGTGGTTCAGTAAAATAAGGATAATGATGGGTAATGATTTGCCACATCAGCTTTGATGACGTGTGAGAATTTCCTAATCTAAGCTATGTATCATGTCTTAAATGACTTCCTCATTTTTTAAACAAAAAACAAAAAACAAAAAAATCTTTGCCACGTGTGATTGCATTTCATCAGTTTTTTAGGCATCAACTTAATTACATTTTAAGTTTTTTTTTTTTTTTAATTGATGTTCAATCTATCTCCTTTTAGCTTATTTGTGGTGTACAATTTAATTATAATTCAACTTTCGAATCAATTTTTATAGAAATTTTCAATAAATTAATAATTTTAATTTATTATTTTTTCTAATTAATATATACGAGAAACAAAGAATAAATTGATTATTAATTTGATTCACTTATAAAATGATATCGCGAGCTAATTTTTGCATATTTAATGACAAACCTTCAAAATGAAATATAAAAAGACTTATAAATAAGAAAAAAAAATCAATAATATTATTTGATTGCCTTTGAAGATCATATTAACATTGTGTTACAAACAACTATGTCTTCGCTCGTAGGCGATCATGAGCATTAAATATGAGAGTATATTATTGAAGTAAATACACACATGCATATAAATTACAAATTGCTTTGATTCATAACATCATTATAAATATTACATTTGTTTAACATTTAAACCATTAAGAATTTACTTCAATTTTTTATATTTAATTGATAATTATATTATTGAATGGCTACAAAATACGCACAATTGATAGTGATGGTATCAAAATACACAAAACTTATGGAATAATACTAATCTTTGAAATGCTAGACATAAAATAATAGAAGATTCACTCATTCGGTGGTTTCAATTTTTTATCTTCCTGATATGTAACTAATTCATGAATAATCAATGAATATATAGAATCGGAGAATTTGTCTAGTCAATATCTTTAACCTTTATTTGGATGAGAGTTTTTTTTTTTTTTTTTTTTATCCGGAGAATTTGTCTAGTCAATTATCTTTTATACCTTATAATTTGGATGAAGAAGTTTTTTTTTTTTTTTTTATTTTTGAAAAAGAATGAAAATATCTATGTAAATATTCTAAAATGTATTTTTTTTTCTTATTTTGGAAAATACGGGGAAAATTATTGAAGAAAGTAAAATTTACTTATTAATTTCACTTCGGGCTCAATATTTATTAATTTCTTAATTTTTTGAGGAGAGAAATAATAGAGGAAAGTGAGAATTTCAACTATTTTTTAATTAAATTAACTAAATATTTGCAAAATTAATTAACAAACTTTAACTATTTCTATTAAATGCTTTTATTATTTTAAATGAGGACAATAATTGTCGATTTTTACTCTAAGGAAATATATTTTTTTTCCTCTATAATTTACTAAATTCATTCTTTCATTCATTATCTCCAAAAACAGTGGTGAAAAATAATATAGAAAGAGAAGTTTAAACAATTTCTCATATCATTTTTCTCAACTATTTTCCTTCATACTAGTTTTCGGAACAAAGGGTTATAGATTTATCGAACTTTTTTTAAGTGCATACCTTTCGATTAATATTCTTAAGATTTTTTATTAACATCATTGACTCTATTGTACATAATTGAATCAGACACCATTTATTCTTATGTATAATTTCAAAAAAGGATTATATACCATATGTATTATTGTGTAATTTAATTGAAATTATTAGTAAAATCCTAATATATAATTAAAGGACTATAGTTTGAAGCAATAACATCGTATAAGCCAATGCCTGATCTTGACTTCTAAGAAGGAGGCGCAATGTGAGTTATGCTATCTTAATTCAATATGACAACATTTGTTTACCAAAACTAATATATAATTCATCATATAACGCTTTTAATTTATATTGACTTTGGATAATATTTTTATGCCAAATCCAATAATTGCTTTTTTCTTATTCTTCATGGTAAGGCCGTAGCCGTATAGAATTATCAGAGCCATTTTTCGTGAACAATGTTGATGTTATGAGCTATACATTGAGTAATTAAGCTTTTGGGTATTTATTAAAATAAAAAAAAAACAATCATTTTATGTAAATAAAATTTATTATTATCTCATTCATTAAATACTTTCATGAGCCCCCCCCCCCCCCCCCCCCCCCCCCCCCTCATTGCTAATTTTATTACATATAAAAAATATTATTCACCCAAATTTTATAAATTTAAGTACCTAAATACGTTATTCACAATATGCATAGTGCCATAAAAAATTAAAAAAAATTAATAAAGTTTAATAAGTGAATTACATACGAATTAAATGACTTTATTTTTTTTAACACCTTCACCTCTGAATTATTGCCTACTAAACTGTATTCTTGTTTGGAATCAAACTCTTTCCAACTAATTTTTTGAATATACTTATGTTTCCAAAAAAAAAAATCGTCCGTCTCAACATCAAATCTTACACTTTGTCCTTGGTTTTCGATTTAACAATATACATCTCTTTGAGTTTTTATCATTATATAATTACGCTCTCATATAATATATTTTAAGTAGTACATTTATTTATCAATGTCCGTTGGCATATTGTACATGCTATGTATTGTTACTTGAAAAAAAAAAAAAATGGAAGGATGGAAAGGTGAAGAAAGTGTTCAGGAGTATCTATGCTCTTAATCTCTTTCCTCAGAGCCCTGGGTTCCACCATCATTTCCTTTTCCTCCAATCATGGGAGTATTTGAAAAATGAGGACGGGCTCATGAAAAATACATTTTTGGTCCGGTTAAATATCAATTGAAACATTGTTAATTTTGTATTTCATAAATTATTTGTAATAAATAAATGAATAGAAGAACTAGATAAATGGAGGCCAAATGAATTTATTAATTTTTTTATATATTTGAGGGTTAAAATGGTAGTTCTTAAATTTTTTAGAAATTTTTTATTTTCAGAAAAAATGAAAAAGAAAAGTAGGGTAAAAATTGGAGAATATGAACGTCAATGCGAGAAGAGAGCGTTTCTTTTGATTTCTATGCAAAAACAGCCCGCGCAAACGCAAGCTGTAAAGCAGCAATAATAATTACTGAGCGAAACGGTAACCATTAACGGGTGACATCATCGGACGATGGAGTGGCTTATATATAACGTGGACGCAATATACGGAATACTTCCTTCCATTCTCTCACTTCTTTTAAGCAATTATTCGATTAATATTTGAAAAGATTTCCTCAAAAAAAAAAAAAAAGTATTTTTTCTTTATAAATAATATTCACAGGATGAAGGACCCAATGCATTAAGGGTATTATTCACAGGAAACCTTTAGTTTAATTAATATTGTCGTCAAAGCTTTCTACAAAATCTTAATGACGATTATTAAGATAAGGGATGATTCATACATAGGGTTTATTAAATTTTCTAAAACTCATATTAAAATGTAATTTGGGTGAGGGAAAATGTAATTTTAGTTACAATTAATAAAATTTTTTTATTTATAAATTTAGGTATATAATTTAATGCACGAATAAAAAGGATGAGATTAGTATCATAAAAAAAAATTATTGTTTTCATCTTCTTTTCATTTAAATTAATTTAACTAATAATCCATTCAGTATATTTAACTTGTAATTATTATATTTTTCAATATTATCAGGAAATTCAAAAGTCCAACTATTTAATGTAATGAATATAAATTTCATTCTTTCTATTTAATATAAAATTAGATAAAAGTCACGGCACATTGCGCGAGTTAATTACTTTATTTTGAATACATTACTTCTTACTTATTTGGAATTTAAGGAATTTATAAATTGTATTATACATTTTTAAAATATTCATTTCACATAGATTTTCAGTTAATTGTTGTATGTTATAACTTTTATTTTATACGTTTAATAATTATATAATTGTATTCCATATAATATTAAAAAGATTTGTTTATCATATAATTTACTTTATTTATTAAATTATAATTATATAATATTATATGAAATTTTTCATTTTTTTATTATTATTCTCTATATTCTTTAAAAAATAGAATAATAATGTATTATATACTGATTTTTTTTTATAAATAATTTTTAATCTAATACTTGAAAATAATTGTATTTAATAAAATTCATTTAAAGTAGTATTTACATACATCAAATAAGCTATAAGTTTAAAATACAAAAATTAAGAAATGAAATTTATTTGTAATTTATGAATTTATATTCCAATATTTAGTTTGAAATTTTGTCTTACCTTCTTCCTTCTTGGCATAAGGCATAGAAAGCTCTATCAAGCCACTCTAACTTACATAGGTTTTTGAAATTGATTAAATATATAATAAAATAAATTTAGATTAGAAAGATTTTGAAATATATGATGGGTATCATATTTGATTCAAACAGTCTAAATGATAAGATAGATAAAAATATGGAAGTTCTATCCGAAATCATCACATACAATCAGAATCTATCCTCCACTTTCATAATAATTTTAAATTATAATAATGAATCTTAACGTATAATTATTCCGATTAAGTCCCTAACTTTTGGGTAATCTAATTTTCCTATAAAATTAATTTTTTGCTCAAAATGGATCCAATAAATAGAAGACGTCGTCATCGCTCTAAAACCTTAACACAAAGAACTCCCATTTGTGGCCATATGGAAAAAAAAAATAAAAATTCTTGTGCTTCTCTGATTTCTTTGGATCAAAAGTGCTCTTCCATAGTATCCAATCTACATAATAAAAAAACCCAAAATTTTTCTAAAAAGAAGGTTTAAAATAGAAATGCTCAAAAAAGGAATAGCGTTAACATCAGCAATTTCAAAAATATTTATTTACTTCAAGATTATATATAGATAAATACGATACGATGAGCCTTGAAACTTATTTAAAAATGAATACACTATACTTTAATTTTTAAAAACAATACTCTCTTCTCCCGTTAAATTTGATCAGTGTTTTTTTAGATTTTCATAAGAATTAAAAAAAAAATGATTTGAATCATCTCATTAAAAAGATAGTTATATTTACCTCTTTAAATATCTAGAAATAATAAATTAAAATAACATATTTAACTTAAATTTTTTAAAATGAATCTAATAATAAAAAAACATAAAACTAACAAATTTAAAATATTGAAGATTATTACTTATATTAATGTAAATAATTTTAAAAATTTTAATACTAAAAAGGTTAGGTCCGATTTGATATCCACTTTCCACCAAATAAAAACCATAGAATCTTATTCTTCATAATAAAAAGGAGTTCAACATAGTCAAAAACTAAAATTTAAATAATCATCTTAAACTATTGTCATCTTCATTTCATTTCCATGTAAACCCAAACCATTCAAAATTCCATTCCAATTCCAAAATTAACTTGCAACCTATAACATACATAGCGATGCAGTTTTGAATTCTTTAAAGCCCAAAATTTGATGTTGCTGTGCAATTTTCAATTAATTAGCTTCCTCCGAGTTGAGATTTTGGAGAGCTCCAAAAATTTGAAATTTTCCCAACAAAATTTCTTTCACTTTAAAGAATTAGCTTTTGGAAAGTTCTGATTACCAAATTTTCATGCTTGTGTCCCTTTCTGCTTTTTTATATTTTTATTTTTAAATATTTTTGTCATTTTTGGCTCTGAGAGGGTGATTTCAAAGTGCAAAACAACAATTCAAAGCAGTCACCCACCTAATACAACAGATTGAGGACGATAAGAAGTGGAGGACCTACCTTATGTCCCATGCCTCCCCCCCTTTGGGGCTCCTTTCTGCGAGATTTTTTTCTTTTTCTGTACCATTTTTTTAAAGATTAAAATATCTTTCGAATTTTAGAAATTTTTCGTTACTCGACCGAACCCATCCAGCCCTAGATTCATTTGAAGTTGAGATAGTATAATTTATTTCAATTTTTATCTTACTTATTTTTTTTATATAATTGTTTATTAATAATATTAATCTTGACCCAATTTTAGCTCAATCCAAATGCTATCCAGGTGGAAACACGGATAAGATATAATTCCATAAACTTTCTACACTCAGACAATTATTTCTCAACCATACATTTAATAATTTATTTTTTATTGTGAATTGTTAACCAATTTCTCTCATTTTTATATTTAACTATCCTTTTTAATTACATTTCTAAATTTCTATCAATTGCACTATTCGAAATAATTTAAAGTCGTATACTATAGACAAATTTCCTTTGTTTTGGATATAGGATACAAATTTTCCAAGAAAGGAAAATTTGAAGAGACCAAACAAATTTCAAAAAATTGAAAGAAAACGAGAGGAGATATTATTTGAGGAATGCAATATATTTTATGGAAAATTTTCAATGAGCATTGGTTCATATTAATCTAAAACTATACCAAATATTTTTTTCATAATTAGAAAGGTTTGGTATCACGTGAAAGAATTTTTTGTTGCTTCCAGTGAAGTAACTTCCTCAAAATCGATATTGTTTTTCATACTTTACAAAGCATATTCCCACATCAATCAAGCACTAATTAGTGGTACACTATAGTAATCAACTTTAAATTTCAATAGAATAGGATTTCTATTTTGTTTTAATGAATTAAAAATTTCCTTTGGTGCAATCTATGGTCATAAAAAAATCAGAATAATTCATTGAATTAACCAAACTGAATTATATCTCAAAAAAAATATATTATATATATATATATTTATATTCCCCGGGGCATTTTGCCTTCAATTTTGAGCGTATCTATTTTAAAATTCTTATATTTTCAGTTCATCTTGGTTTTTCTTTCCCTTAAAACAAATTGATTAAATTTTACAATTTTTATAAAAAAAGTGATTAAATGACCAATTGATATAAACACTTCATTTAGCATATCTAATACGAAACTAATCATGAAATTAAATTTATATATCTTTTTAGTTTGCAATCAAGTTCAATTAGTTTTAAGACTGATTTACGCGCGCCCAAAAGCTCAATAATATTTAGCTTTATAAACATATATATGTGTAGCGCTACAAAGTTTTGTTATGATATATATAAAGATATATAATTATTAATCATCAATTTCCAATAACATTATTGGTATAATAAAAAAAAAACAAAGTCTATATATAATCTGGCTAAAGCCCTAAAAAGCTAACATCAAAACAAGGAAATGCAGGGTTTGGTCTCCTTCAAATTGCTTTCAACATCAGGATAACGTAGGTGGCGTCATAAGCGGTGAAAAGCTATTGTCGTGAGTGCCATTTCCCTCACGGACGGGTTCCCCTTTGCTTATTCTCCCATCATTACTTTCCTTACTTTGGAAAGCTTTGATATTTATATTTTTTTCCTCTCAACACTTCTCATTTGTTATTAATATAGCAATTTGCAATGGTTAGTTTCTTGGCACCGTGGCTAAGTTATGTGGCAATGGCTCAGTGTATCAAACTTTGACTGAGTGATTTTTTCTTTAAGCTGGCTTATAATTTAATTATCATTAGTTTGGATTGAAGATGATTTAATTATAATATTCATATTAGTCCCTCCTAAAAATTTAATCATAATCATTATTATTTACAAAAAATATAAAATTTTTTTTTCAGACTTATATTATTTTTTCCTTTGAAATTGGGATTTTAATCTTATCAGAGATCCCTTCATAATAGCGGACTTAATTCTCCATTCTTAGACAAGATTTATAATATAAATCAGAAAGATACAAAAATGATTTCTTTGTCAATTTTTTTGAAGGCCCAGTTTCAAAGCGGTGGATTTGGATTTAGAATGGAGGAGATCGTTTCAGGTTCAGCCAGTTGGTCCCAACCCACGTTTATGAAACTCCAACTCACTTCATTTCATTTTTGTTATGTTTGTTATCCTCCTTTTTAGTATCAGGGAACATTGGTAAGGTCGAAATTTAAACGTAATGATAATCGATCAAATATAATAATAATAATAATAATAATAATTAATAATAATAATATATTTTAAAAATGTAAAAATACAAAAAAATCAAAGCTGACCCGCTCAAAATACAATACCCATCAGCTTTTCAAAAAAGCTTTGTACATTAGATATTTTCCTTATATATCCAAAATTGAGGGCTTTCCTTGCTTCATCTCCTAAGCAGACTAGCCATAGCAACGATGCGGTGCTAACCTCAACTTCTCTGCAATTCGACACTACCATCCTTCTTCAATCAACTCACTCCTCTTTTCCATTTCGGACCTCACCTTTCTCCTACAGTCTCATTTTTCCTTTGCCGACAACAAGTGCTCTTCAAAACCTCTTCAAATAGCTACTTTCGCATGCCAATATCTCCTCTCCACAGCACTGGTAATCTTCCTTTTCTCTCTATCTTGTTTTAATCCTTTCATAGTTCCCTATTTCTTGATTGATATTGTATTATTGGTTTTTCATGTTGGGCTCAGCTTAATCCAAGGAAATTGTTGAAACTGCTAAAGAGCGAATCGAATTTGTTGGAAGTTCGGAAATCTATCCACGTGTGTTCATCGGGCTTCGAGGGGAAATTTGCGTCAAAACCCGCTACTGATTTTTTCCTGACTCCGATTCTCAAGGTAATAAATAAGTATCAGTTTACTTTAGCAACATGGGATTTTGTTTCTCTATCAATTTTGGTTATTTGATGTTTTTATTTTTAAGCCTGGAAAACAAGATGGTTAAGACCAACAGTTTTCCTGGCAAAGAATAAATTCAAGAAGTTGAGCTGCTTGAGGGGAAGAGCGACACTCTGGACAGGGAAAGAGTTGGAATACTTAGGTTTGATGGAATTGAAATACAGTGAGCGCGGTATGGTAAGGAAGAGGACTCTAGTTTTTAATAGTGTTTTCTATGTATTTAATTATTTAATAACCATAATTGGTAGAAATGACTTTACTATTATATATCTTGCACATTTTATTGCACCACTGTCGTAAGATGGATGAAACCTTTAGCAACTTTTTGGAGAAAATCACACAGAAATAAGAGTTACGAACTTTTAAAAATGTTTGCATGATTTCATTTTTGGTTATTGAAAGTGAATTATGATTGTTTCAGGCTAGGCAACTTGTTTGGGTCAACCTCTTCTCAGTGAGAAGTGACATAGGCCAGTGTTGGAAGATGGAGAATTTATACTCCCGTGATCTTGTTGGCCATGAACGTGATCTACAAGGTTTGAACATTTTGAAGGCCCTATTCTGCTAAAGGAATTCTTCTACTTTCTACCGATTAGGAACACTTCTTTTTGATTAATTGTTGCAAAACGAAATTTGCAGCATTTAAAGATCACTTGCTTTTCATGTTATCCTTTCTCCTGTTTATAATCCAGTAGCCAATTCCCTTCACAGCTAATTTATATATTCTTTATCTATGGCCTTACATTTAACTTCTTCTTTTTCTTGAAATTAGTATTGGCACTGCTTAAATATTCTTGCCACTTATTCCCATTTATATTAATAAACTCTTCTTTTTTCCCCCTGTAACGTATATGTTTCTCCTATTCCCAGAAACCGGTGAACGTGTGGGAACCGTTGTTTAATGTTTTTTGACAATGGAGGAAGTGATCTTTACAGGTCATGCTCTACCAATCTGTGGATGTGCTTGGCGAAGTTGAGAAGTCAATGATCCATCAGATATGGGTTTAATCTGGTCCACTCGTGTGGGGTTACCATTTGTTGACGCAATTGTTCCAGATGCTAAGATATAACTAAAAGAGAATGTGGATTACAGCCCCCAAAAGGACTATCTTGAAGTTTAAACATACGCTCTGATAAGAGGTCCAAGAAAGAAAAGACGCCAGCTTGTGAACGGCATAACCTCACAATACTCTCCAATTTATTTCTTAAAGAATAAAATTTTATCTGAGTGACTGCTGTTCTAAGTTATTAAAAATGAATGTATGCATTATCATTTTGAAAATATAACATTTGACTATTTCAACTTTTTCGCATTTTCTTTGATTTCGAAGAATAAGTGGTCGTTGACAATGAATAATATTTTCTGTTTTCTGGTCATAACTGTTTAAAGAAACCTTTTGATTGAACAATCCTTTTAGTTTGTTTATTTCCCTGAAAGTGGAAGGAAGCTGCTGGAGTGGATCTAAGTGTCGATCTCCAATTTGTCTTTAAAGTACTGTTTAAATCAAGGATGCACTGGTTGGTACACATGTGGCTAAAGTTAGCCCATGTTTTGATATCATTGGCAGGAAACTGGAAAGAAAGGAAAAAGTTATCAAAGAGCAGCCTTATAGCAGCGAAAAAAAAGCTGTCTGAATGGAGCAAAAACATGTATTTGATGGGCTTAGATATGGGAAAAAATCCCAAATGGAGGCCTTTACGCAGATGAAAGATAGTTGGGTGATAAATTGCCAAATTGCTTCAACAGGCACTGCAAAAATAATAAGAGATACCCCTCCAACGAGGTGAATTTGTTTTTTAATTAAACCTAAAATACACGCAGCTTTTTGGTTTGATAATTTTTTTAATCTAGAGGTTAGTTATTTGGGAAAATCTTCTTGACGTAAAGCAGTTTTGAAAGCCATTGGAGCCAAACTTGTTGATGTGAAACACATGAACGCTTAGACCTGTTCATGATGTATAAGATCTAAAAGAAATGGTATGTAATAATATGCTTTGGTTAAGGTAATGTGACATAATATTTTTAGAAGTGTGGAACTTAATAAGGAGATACCTTCTTTTTTAGAAATAACTGGTTTATTTGTCTTCTCCATTTATGAGCCATCCTTGTGCTGTTAATTCTATCAATCTGTATTGTATTTTGCCTAAAGAACAATGGTAGGCTAGTTTTCATTAAGCATAAAGTTCAATGGAAGACATTTTGTAAACTTCTCTTTCTCGATCTGATATAGCTTGACCTATCTTTTGAATGTACTTGTATTAGTTTGGAGTGTTTACTGATTTTAATCAGTGCCACAATAATCCCAGCGAATAAAAGATTCTACATGAAGCTGTTCAAAGGAAGTGCCTTGCTCGTCTGTGTAGAGTGAAAAAGAATTTGACTGGAAATAATCCAATTTGGCACGAAGAGGAACTCCACCTTTTAGTTCGGAAGGCAAAGTCCGGCTCATTGTTTTAATACGATGGCTCGAATGAAAATTGAAGAAAGGGAAGAAGAGATGGCTAGCCCTGAATTCTTGTTGGCTTTATACACAGAGAGGATTCAAAGCTAATTGCTTTGCTTGAGCAATCACTATTAGATGTTCACACTTTTTAAAGGTGTTACTTTTCTTGAATTCCCTCATTAATAAAGCTTTTCTGGTTTAACCGGAAACAATTGAAGAAGTGAATTGGTTTTCAATTATTTTATTATTTGCAAACTTAATAATGTATTTTCTTCTCCCTCCTTGTTCCAACCGATTCGCAGCAAGTCTTTGGGCCAGCACCTCTGCCCATTAATTTATCAGTTGTTATGTAAACTAAGGAAACATGTTTATGATATGTATTCTGCAGTTTTTAAAAGCTTTGAAATGAAGATTCTTGCTTCATATGTCAATGTTCTGATATGGAATAGACAGATTAAATTAACTCTTGTTATCTTTAGAAAAAATAAAAAGAAGAATCATAATGAAGGACAATTAGATGAATGCGGATAAATATTAATGGGAAACCTCTTTTAAGGCAGGAAGAAACTAATAGAATTCTTTACATGTATAGTTAAGTAATATTATTGTTGCTTGTTTAGGCATAGATAGTATAAATATCAAATTAAGATGAATTAAATTGGAACAATATCATATCTTGACAAACCCTTTCTACTTCTAACGAAAAGTAGTATTTTTATCTTGCAGATGGAAGACCGTGCCATCCATGCCTTTGGTTTTTTGATTTGTCTCTTCCTGCGCAAAGAAATTGGGAGTCTTTAAAAAGGGCTTTTTTTCCAACATAATGATTGGTTTGGGTTCGGATACTGCTAAGGTTAGTGTCAACATTCTAATTTCAAACTCTGGTCAACAAGGACTTCATTCTAAAACTCACCTTGGCACAGTGGCTGTGTCCTGAAGTTGGTCAGTTTATGGCCTTCATCCACCATAGTGTTTCATATCATATGGACTTGGGGAAACAGTTTAAATCCGCAGAAAAAGTGGACTGCAGTCCCTTGCAAATAAATGCCAACTCAATGTGGCCCCAGCCACTTGTGTGTATTTAATAATGTGTCTTTGCCACGTATTAAGCTGAAAAGTAGAAAGAATTGCAATTTCCCCACGATTGTTCAAATTTTACCTTGTTTTCTCTGTACTTGTTTCTTACAAGGTGTGGTTTCTGGAGGAAGAGAAACTTCCATGTTGTTAGTAGTTCTGTAGAAGAACAGAGCAGAACATAAAAATTTTGATGAAGTCCCTGGGAATAATGAAACAACCAATCGGGGTCTTGGGGGTTAATTAGCTTGCTTTCGGTCACATTAATATTCCAGAAAACTCTCAAGTGAACTGGGTGTGGAGTAAATATGAGGTATGCAATTATTATTTTCAGAAAAGAAATTATGCCTAAATCACATTAATCTTTTGTTTCTATGTGGTTTTTCGATAATGTTTTTCTATCTTCCTTTCTTCCAGGTATGTGGCGGTTTGATGAAATTAATGTCATCGGGAATTCCTGACTTTTGGGTATGTTAATTTATGGCAAAGCAGAGATCGGTAATCCAAATAGTTGAAGAATATGAAGCTTCGGAAGAGGAGTTTTGAACATGGTATCTCCAACAAAATTCTATGAAGAAAGTGTGAACAAAGCAGGAATCAACAACCTTCCAATTCTGTACAGAGTTCTGAACAGGCAAAAGATTCTACATGTGAAGATGGTTTGATAAAGAGTGGAATTGGATAGTTGTCCCTATCATTCTCCAAACTCATAACCATTATCAGTTGTTCAATTCTAATAGTTGCTTGAATGTCTGTCCGCTAGATAAGAATTTTTGTGTAGTGAAATAACAGAATAAACTGATTAATGGCAGGTTAGATGTGCCATCTTCTTAGTCCTTCAAAATGTATCAAAGTTTATAGACAATCAATATATTTTATCTTTCTTAAAATAGTTTATTCTCTTGAAAATGGTTTAGACTGAATTGACAGAGGTGAGGAACAAAAGAGACGTAAATCAAAATTTTCATGATATTTTTAAATTCAAAAATAAATTTTAGATGCATTGTTCTCAAGATTAAATATCTTAGCAATCCTTTTATCTGTATTTTGTTTCAACTGTCATGTCATTCTATTAAATTTTCTGTTAAATAATATTGAAATATTTTCTAATGAGTCCACTATTTACCCATTCCTATAGCATTAAATAATTATATTATTCAGGATCTAAAATTAATCTTTAATAATACGTTGTATTTTAGAACGTTTTATTATTATATAGGTCGTTTGTTGATTAATGAAGGGACTAATAACGGGAAGAAATTATAAAATAAAAGATCATTAATTTTAATTTTTGAAAATAAATGATTCAAACTTTGTAATATGCTACAAATACTTGGATTAAAAAATAGTAATTAAACCTAATTAAAATGTTCTTGTTTGTGGGCCTGGGCTGGGGCCTGCAATCTAAACAACCTACAACGGTCCTCGCTAACAACTACCCATTTTCAAAACCGTTGGATTTGTTTCCACTAAAGCTTGATATTTTTAAAAATCGAATTGATTTTATTTAATTTATTTTTTTAAGGACGCCAACTCTGGAAAGGGTAAGACAACCCTAAATATGCGTACCTTACTCCGCTTTATAATAAAAGCTGAGCTCTCCTTCACTTTTGAAACCTTCGGCGGCGGTAGCAAAACCCCTAATTTCGTAACTCAACTTTTGGTCTTATGGTTCTTAGATCTTGCGTGACTTGTAGACTGTAAGTATTTATCGGTGGACTTTGTGTTTTACAGGAGGTAAGTAAATATGGCGGTGCCATTGCTGGTCCAAAAGAAGATTGTGAAGAAGAAAGAGTCAAGAAGTTTTCAAAAAGGCCCGCAGAGTGACCGCAGAGATTTCTGTTAAGGTAATATATAGTCCCCAAAAACGTTTCAGTGATTAAGTTAATAAACCATAAGTTTAGCTTAGAACTCTCTATGTTAAAATTTTGTTTGTTTTTAAAACCGTTTCAATGGAAATGATGAATATATATTGTCGCCCCAGTCTTAACTTGCATATGTAGAATGCAGTTTGGTGAATGAAAACATTTTTATCTGATTCCTAAATCTCTATGCTCGTTCAACGTTGGATGAAGGCTCATAGTAAAATTTAAAGCTTTAATGCTTATTTGATTTGGCCTTGAATATGAATGATAAGCCGATTGACACCCAGTCCTCACTTGCTTCTTTTGATGCATATGGTGAGCCAATAATCGACTATCCTGATTTTTTTGGATACAGAACTTTTTAAGTAGAAAATGTGTTAGGAATAGTGCAACCCATATATTGAATGTTGTCCCTGTGTTTACTTGAACTAGGAAGGGATATGATGATGCTTTTGACCCGCAGTCTTACTTCCATCTCTTGTGGAAATGGTGATAGAAATTGGAAGGATTTTATCTGATCCTTAATAGAATTATTTTATAATATATATTTTTTTATATTACCTACCAGATTTTGTTTTTTCTTTTTTTTTTTTTTGTTTTTCCAATATCTACATGGTTTTATAGGGTGTTTTGGGATGTGAAGAATTTATTTGACACCACAGGCAGCTCTTATTTCCGCATGGAAATGGTGATAAATCTTTCTATATCTGATCCCCATAGGCTTTAATGATTAATTTATTTGTTTTAGTGTTCTTTTTTTTTAAAAATGGACAATGGGTAATATGCAATGAGGTGTGAATGATACTTATCCACAGTTCTGCTATTGGATGAAATGAATTTTTATTCATCGCACTAACCAATCTGATCTCTGCTGCGATACATTGTCCATGCTTTTTTTATTTTGAAATTATTATGGTCTTATTTTAAGTTTTGGTTTCAGTCTTTGTACTGCAATCTATGAATGCAAGTTATTTTTTGGTTCTGAGTAACCGTGTTGATCATAAATATCACCAAATCTTTTCGGCTGAGATTGCCAAATTTTTGATAAATGTTTGTGTCATTCTGAAGCATGAAAAAGTTGTTGTGATATCTTTCTTCGTTTAACCTTTCTTGAAACTATTTGCCCAATGGTAATCTGATGTCCAGTCTTGTTTTGTAGCTGGACATTTCGTTTTGAAAGGGCAGAAAAAAATTGTGACAGTACTTTGCGACACAGTTAGCTGGCTTCTAATGAGCCTTTTCTGTTACTTTTACTACTGTTTACATTCTTTAATTTATTTTTTTGAAGAAAATCCATCTCCTTGGAACTCGCTCCATAGTTCTCTTTTGCTCTTCATATTGCCCTCAATGTATATTCGTTTGACTTTGATGGCCTGAGCTTGTGATTCTGGAAATTATTTTGGACTAATCACGGTTTTTTCTCATGTAAACTGTTATGATAGGAAAACTGGCGTAGACCAAAAGGTATTGATTTAGAGTCCGAAGGAAGTTCAAAGGATGTAACTTTGATGCCCAATATTGGGTAATGGCTCAGACAAAAAGGCTCCGCCAATTATCTTCAAAATGGCTTTCAAGAAATATTGTTGTACACAATGTTGGGGGAACTTGAGCTGTTGATGATGCATAAAAGGTGGAGTTATGGACTCTTGATCATGGTTCCTTGAAAGATCAAATTTTTCTGTCCTTTATGCTTACTGTTATATCCGTCTTCCTTGATTCTGCAGAACCTAACTGTGCTGAGATTAGGCACCATGACGTGTCAACAAGGAAGAGGAAAAAGAGATTGTGGAGCGAGCTTGCTCAACTTGATGTGTTGTTACGAACAAGCTGGCTAGAGGTTGCGCAGCCAGGAAGTAATGAATGAGCCTGACCTGGGCAATTTTTTGGTCTTGTTAGGAGTGAGAATCATGCTAGTTTGCTTACCACCTTTTGATAATTAAAAATTTTGCAATCAATGTAACTTGGTTGATATTAACATTTTTAAAGTAAGTTTTGTCTTAGCTCATAAGGTTGTTTTATGCTATAACATAATGTTTTAAATTGCATTTCGCAGTCCATTGTTGGTATAAAATTTGTTGTCTGTTTCAATGGTTTACTGGGTATGCCTTTCTGGCTGTTTAACAGCGAGCTTTCTGTTCTTGGATATTTAATATTTGAAATCTTGATCTCTGCCGAAGTTACGAATATGTGATGTCCAAGAAGGAAACAATAAAATAAACATAAGGTATGAGAAAAAAAGAACCTCGGATGGTTTCTGTTCAATAGAAACCTAATCTTTAAAAAGAAACCTTCACTGGTTGTGGAAATTGCTGATGGGTGGTTGGTTAGCTCTTGGGTTCTCATAAATAATTGATTGGGGTGCGGGCAATTCTAACTATTTAGAGACTCAAATACAATAACAAGAATGAAAGTTTGAAAAAGATAACCACAGCTCCACAACTAATAAAAATTTCTGATAGATCTGAATGCGTTCAATGTGTTTTTGCTGTATTTTCTATTTATTTATAATTTATTGTTTACAATATGTAATTTAATTCACTTTTCTTTTCTTGAATTACAGTTAAATTTCTTTTTTTTTAAAACTGTCAAATCGAATCAAATTAGTTTAATTAGTTTCAGGAACCTTGTATTTTGTGTCCAGACTGTTATACTAAACTAATGGTAAAGACTATTACATCACATTTTTAGTTGAGGTATGAAAAAAAATTTTTTAAATAAAAAAATTTGGTTTTTGGATAAGATAAATTCTTACCTTTCGATTTTCTTTCCTTCAAATTCAAACATAGCGGTAAAGGTTTCCTGGTTCAAGCTCGTATTAAACAAAACAAAATTTAAAAAAATTTTCTTGCGGTCCTCCTCTTTCACTCGGATTTGGGATAACCTGATGTGGTGTGTGTATATATATATATATACATATATGGATTTCAACAAGCTAATATTCAGTGGCCGAGGATGATAGCATCAAGGGAGGCAGCGAAACGTGGAATGAAAGTTTTATGCTCAGAACCATTAAGTGTAAAAAGTAAATGCTCAAAATCAAAGAAAAGAATTTCAATGAAGAACGTTTTTAACTAAACATACTTCAAGCGACTTCCCTAAAATCCTGACCGCGATTTAAATGCAGTGAACAGCCACTGGCTTTCTTTGATTTCTAAGTCGCCCAGTTTGTTTTTTTCAACATATAAACCCTAGCATTCGAAAATATGGGGTCATTCAAGTGGAGAATACAACACACGAGACATCCTACCTCTCTCTTCGTATTCTGAATCAAAAATTTTGAGTTTTCTCTGAAGTAGAAAACAACCATCTTCTAAATCCTGTTTGGAAAGTAGAATCAACAACACCAATACTTGATTTGTGAATTTTTTGGCTTCTTGTAATGGTTTGTTGCTTATAAGCCTTGGTGGTTTAAGAGGCCGGTTTATAAGCTCCCCTGGAACCTCTTCAACCAGAGAACATAAAAAGATTTGCAGACCTATGTATCAAAATTTTCCTGATTGCTGATTGCTGGGCTTGCTATGACTACTTTAAGTGATAATTACAAAGTGGTAATTGTTGTTTTTCCTTCTTCATTTGGGAAATTCTCAATTGAAGTTTATAATAATAAGACAATAGTTGGCAAGAAATAAAAAATCTTTGGGTTTCCCTTACATTTTCTCTTCAAAATCAATCAGGGGTTTTACATTTTTGGATAATGGAAATTATACTATTGGTATGTAAAAGAGACAGCAGGTTGATGGTCAAGAAGCTTGCTTTTTTGTGTTTTGATTCAGCGGAGGAAAAGTTTTTCATGAGGTTTCTTTTAACCAAGTGTTTCCCAAAAAAATCTTGTGGCGTTGTTTCTCTCTATTTGGCAAACTCTGTGTAATGCAGAATCTGGAAATTGGGTTTTTACATGTGTGGAAGTGGGAAGAAATATGGGGAGCAAGAAATCTTGGAGTAAAAGTATTGGACATTCAGTTTTTCCTTGGGAAGATACATACCTCTAGGATTTGCCACAATATTGGATGAAACTTGTCATGAAATTTAGATGGGAAGGCCATAGCTATATATAATCCCAGTAGAAGGCATTTTCGAACAGTTTTGCTTCTGGTATCAGATGGATCGAGGGTGGTTGCGTATGTTCAGAGTCTTGTGTCGATTTCCAAATAATTATAATTACCCATACCGACATCTGCTTCTCAATCATCTTTCTCTGTATTTTAATTTTCAAAAGATGATTATGTACATGAGAAATTGGTCCTAAAACCTGAATAAGAAATGTTTGAATTGGTCTCTTACAATAATCTCAACTTTCTACAATCTTCGACATGGGCTTAATGACAGTGGTATTCCCACATCCTCTAAAGATTCCTTCATCAACTGTTATTGTACTTCCCTTGACACAGTACTAACGCAAAGGGAATCCAAGTTTGCCAGCCTTTTACTAGCATCTCCTCCCTTTTGCTCACCTCAAACATCATGTAGAGCAAATCTTTGATCAGGAACATAACCAAATTCCTTTTTAATTTTTCTCCCAACCAATCCAAACTTTCAATATATTGTTTTGCTGAGTGGGTGAGACCCTAATCTCATGAAGAAACTCATTTTCCTTCCTTTTAAAATTTACCGCAACTTGACCCTGGTTGGTTTCGCAACTCCTTGATGCATCTCACTCTAATCTTTTCAATATATTTTTCGCTCAGTGGGTGTATCTCATGAAAGAAACTCATGTTTTCCTTCTTTTAAATTTACCCAACTTGACCCTGGTTTGTTTTCACAACTCCTCCTTTGCCTTGGCATCTCCAATTCTTATTCTAGAAGCAATCAAGTCCCATCTACCAGGCAGAAGCATATAAATTAGATAATAGAACATATGGCTGCACTACAATCCGGTTTCTAGATCAAAAATACTTCTTGCAGCTCTTTCAGCTACCTCTATAATTCGAAATGCATTCTACAAGCACTGAGGAAGGCTTAACCATATTCCCCCCCCATAGAAATTCCTTTCATAGGCATATTCTTTATCAGCTTTTCCTCCTGGCTTTCTTCCAACTTCCCCCATCTGCCTAAGAATAATCTACCATACAGTATAGTGTTGGAAGCTTTCAATGCCATAGGTTTATATAGATGAAGTATACTCAAAAAAGCACTTCCTTTTTGGGCAACATCCCAGAATGGCTACAAGCAGAAAGCAAAATCCAGTTGCATGTGATTTATCTGGGGTCTACAGCATCGCGTATCATTTTGTTAAAGAAATCAAGGCCCACATGCCTTGTCCGTGCTGTGAACTTCCAA
>NW_023591306.1:0-20429 GCF_014843425.1 Jatropha curcas | reverse complement strand
TCCGAAAAGCATCGGAGCTCGCATTATGAATATTTCTGGAACCTTGGTCGATTGCTCTGTAATATCGAACTGTTTTTCAACTCCCATTATTTGTTGTTCCGTTTCTGGCCCGATAACAGTATTGGTACCCTTTAGGTTTCGTAGCAATTCAAATAGCTACATTTGAAATCACACTCAATCAATTTATGTTTTGGCATTAGTTTAGCGCTTACGGTTGTAATCATATTTTAACACATCCTAAAAACATTATTACCTTCGATGTCGTGTTCATTACACATGAACAGGCTGTGATGTCATTTATTACTGCGTGT
Organism: Jatropha curcas; assembly: GCF_014843425.1. Next base: position 20,118 of record NW_023591306.1, on the reverse strand, counting down.
TCACAATGGACTAGGCCTTCCATTATTCTGATGAAACTATTTATTGTCCTGGAATTGGCCAAACGGCTGAAAACCTCATCATAGCAAAGCCCCAATCCTCCGTTTCTATATCAGCAGCTTTTAACGAAACACAGGATGTAGATGTTATCGAAATGTTGTCCACGGTTCAGAGTCTGACGGATGAAATCATTATACCATCATCATATTCTGCAAAGCATCCGTCAGTCATTGTTCCAGCTGTCGCCCTTAAGAGTCATATAGATTTGTATGATGGAGAAACTAAGAGGGGAATACAGTACAATCTTCTCGAAAGCTCTTCTCTCATTTATTACTCTCTACAACAGATCTCTTGACCCCGCCGTTGAATATCTGAAAAAGATTTACAAAACTGTGCATTCTCTGAATTTCCGAGTCAACACCGCCAGATATCGTCATCTACCAGATTATACGACTGCAGATCAAAAATCTTTTCTACCAGTAGTCCCAATCCCCGAACCTATTTTTTTGTCCTAATAAAAATTTATCACCAATTGAATGGCCTTCAAGCAACATTTCCTTTGCTAACTGCACAAAATCAAATCGTAACACAATTTGAAAAAATGGTGCTCCCTTTCAATGTGTAGTTAATTCGTGCCACAAACCCACGAACAAGAGGACTTAAATGAAAATTCTTGGCAATGTCTTTCCGGCACCGTCAACCCTGTTTAAATGCATTAAGCATGTCTATAATTCAAATTGTTGTGCGGTGCTACGTTTTGCGATTCCTCATATTAATCCAAATCACATGTACTCTTACTTCGCATCAATAACCATATCAATTACATTGATTACCAATACAGAAAGTTGATAAGCTGGAACTGTCTAAACTTCCGGAAATGCTGGATGGCCTGACCCACTGCAAACTCGAGCTCACATGATGTATCCATTGTCTGTCATATTTTCCACGAACCATTTTGCACAAACGAAGTTTTCACTGTATCGATGTCTAAGTGTGACGGCGTAATTTTAAAGCCCCCACCTTAACCGTGAGATAATAAGGGATAAGAATAAAAATACAGGGTAAACCATAAAGTGTTTTTAACATCAAGATGAATTGATATCAATCTAACCGGTCATGAAGGGTCTGACCTGCTCTAAGGGTTTGGCGTCACGCAGCTATAAACCTCCTGAGTGGACGGTATTCATAGTTTTGGTCACGCCAAACTCTAAACAGGATGAACATTCACTTCGGACGAGGCTCAGTGTAAACGATTCTGGCACTACTTGATAATGTACTACGGCGGCAACTGTAGAAGTTAAGCTGCGGTCACGCGCAGCTCTCGTGGATCCGTCAACGCAGTCTACCTACCCTGCCGTTGACGCAGCTCCTGTTCTTTGCCTACACATATAATACCAACATTTTCATTTTTAAACCGGGGACTTTTTTCTCCCACTTTCTCTGGACTTTGGTATTTTTAGGACTAGAAGAAAATTTTATTGGTGCGCTAGGGTTTTCCCCAAGAACTCTGTGAAGTAAATCTCTTGAGAAGATAAAAGCTAGTAAGAGATAATATGGAATGAAACAATAAAAACCAAAAGCATAAAAAAGAGAGAAAAAGAAAGGAAAAGAAAGTTCTTATTGGTTAAACTTGGTAACAAAAATGCTTCTGGGATGCGTGGAGTTCCATCCTATCAATCAATCTAAACCGTATGCAATCCGTCGAATTCTGAGGGTTAGGCCTAAGCTTCTAAACCTCCCTTTTTAACATTTTTAGTTGTTATTTGTTGGAATATCTTATTTTTCTTAGTATTTGGTTAGTTTCGGTTTTGATTAGCAACATTTTTTGCCCATTTTTGAGTGTTTTTCTATTAGTTAATATAAAATTGTAATAAAAAGAAGCACGTAAAATTAAGTAGTTTGAAAGGTAGTTACGCGACCAGAAGACAGCTGCGTCACTGCACTACTACCTTGTGTTGAACGCAACTTATCATGTCCAAAAAACTTGAATTGTTGCTTGGACCACCCGCGTGACGAACTGTTGTTCGCATAGTCTTTTTTTCGGATTTATGCTTTTATTTTAATATTATGTTTCCAATCAGTAATTAATGCAATCTGAGAATTTAATAAGGTCACGAACAGATGCAGTGAAAACGCAACTGTTCTAGGTTACAGAGAGTGTTACTATTTTGTTCTAATTCATGTCATAAAATAAATGTTTTAATTGTTAATTTCAGAAATGAAACTAATGGCAGATTGTGTTCTAATCAAATCAACAAATTAATTTCTATCGATGTTTGAAGATTTTAGGCATCATTATTTTTATATCGGTTTGAAATTACATTATTAATCTGGTGTGTGGCCCGCTTTAACCCAGAAGGCAAAGATCGGTCCTTTTAATTATTTCTGATATGATATGGATGATGAATGTGATGTTATGAATGATTATGGAAGCAAAGTGAATGAACCTAATTTGGGCGAACGGTTAATTTTATTTTTCCACATAGGAATGCGGTCGATTTATTCAGTTGGGTTATTAATTAAAATAAATTGGCTTTTCTAAAAGAATAAAAATAAATTAGAAATTGTAGGTGTTAAAAGATGGCTGGGTTTTTTCTGGGGCATCCGCTTTCCAACCGGGCACGACGTTACCCAATGTTTCCCTTATTAGAATCGCACCACGGTGCGCCTGACATCTTTTTAAATAATTTGGCCTTAAATAAAAATTGGTTAAAGGATGTAATGTTTTAATAAATTAAAAATTGGAAAAACGGTCTACATTGCCAGAGAATAATGGGTGGCGATCTCAGAATATTTTTGCTAAAAGACTGCGATGTTTATCGCCATCCCGCATTCCCAAAAGTGGTTTTTAACACCATTTTCCTCAATAATCATAATTAAACAAATAATGAGTTTTCCATCGGAACGAGGTCCCTTCCGAGGTTGGGGATCTAATTGGGCGAGAAAACACTAAAGAAGGCTCGATTTCCCGACCCACTTCTTGTATTTACAATGGACAAATAAAATCCATAAACTGGGATTTACCAACCTGCATAACTGTGATAAACCGCTCCAAAATACCTTGCAAGGAACTCTTGTCTTAATATCCGGCATGATCAACCGAAACCTCCAAGTATATCTTCGATTATATTTAACCTATGTGTTATAAATTATTAATTATTCTCGTTAGTATAACAATAATCCCCCCACCCCACCGCTTACTAATTAATGTCTCAATTGACACTTATAACTAACTATGGTTATTCTATAATAATGGTACTATATTAAATGTAAAATCACTAAAGTTCATTTAATCAATAAAAGGTTATATTAGTATATATATAATTATAAACCTAAATAACGAGTACAGTGATACATTCTACACATATTGAATATATTTGGAAAAAAATTCCAGCAGGCATTTGCGGCACAACACAATCAACAAACTCACAAAGACAGCATTTCAATAAAAAATCCTATATCATACCAACAGTCTCCAAAGCAAAATGCAAATATCCATTCCCAACAAATAATAATCATTTAATTAAAAAAATCATATTTTATAGAATATAATTAATCGACATATTAATATATAATATAAATGTAAATAACTGCAGATCTCATAATATTTTTCCAAGAAAGTTTAGTTGCCAATTAATCTAAGAACATGTATACCATAATATTTAAAACATACACCACAAAAAAAAAAATAACAAAAATAATAACTTGAAATTCGAACTAAAGCATGAAAAATTAATTCACAAAGATTGGGTAGTTATATATATATAATGATATAAGTACTGCTGGTGGAAAGAAAAAGGGAGAAAAAACTTCCTAGTTTTAAGATTTGTGTTTTCGACATATTAACTGCAACTAAATTGGGTGCCTTAATTCTGAAATCATGTCCTATATATAACTTTTTTTTTTATAATCCAATAATACTTCTTAGTTCTAAGATCGATCCTAAAACATGGAAACAATAGTACTATAATTGCTTTTTTTTTTATTATTTTACCAAATCAAAATTGGGCGTTTAATTTCATACAAATTTTTAACATTATTTCAATAACTTTACAGTTAGAGATTTAAGAATACAAACTTATTTCAACTATGTTAATCCATTTAAATAACTATATTTACGCTATATCAAATGAGTAATAGATATTATGAACAAATTCATCTTCATTGGGTTTCTAATACCATTATTTAATATGCATATTACTTGGAGCGGAGCACATTGTATTATAAATTTTTAATATATAAAATACTGTATGATATGATGTTGTTAATATAATAATATCTTTTAACCTAATATACACATTAAAAATTTCGTTTCATAATAAATTAAAAGAAATACTATCAACTGAAAAAGAGAAAGAAAATAATTATTTTTTGACCTTGATTCTTATGGCATGCTCTTACATTATCTAATTATTGTTGTTCAGTTATTATTATTTTGTTGTATATTACTATCACTCGCTTTAATGAACACCAAATCCCTTCCTTTTCAAGGTTAATCGAATGCATTAACCACAACCACAAATACATTGAATTTTAATATAAAAATATAAGTTTTTTTCATATTATTTGACCCTCCAAAAAAATTCTTTGTCCATTAAAAAATAAATACATTTTCCTACCATATGTGTTCTTAAGACTTTCACATATGGTTATTGGTATTTCCGACATAGCTTGTGGAATGTTACAATTATGTATGAATGATCCTTTTTTTGTTATATAGTTTATTTGAATGCACATATGAAAAAATCTAATAATTATGCAATTACATTAAAATAGATAGTGAATTTAAATTCAAACAAATAGCTTATGAATAAATTAGATTATCTATAAATTCAATTAGTTATTAATTCCTGAAAAGTAAGCTCATTGAAAAAATATAAAAAATTCATGCGATCTGAATTTTTTTAATTAATTTTCACATGCATGGAGATGGAACAGTGAAATTTCTCTACTTTTTTTCTCACCTAAATTTAAAACTTTGCTTTTCTAATATACTGTAAAAAAAAAATATATAATAGATTATCATTATTGGATATAAACTAGTACCACTATAAAATAATAATATATATAATAACACGACAAAACTAACAAAATAACAACAACATTAACAATTAATAATAATTATATAATAAATAATAATAGTAAAAATAATTGAAAAAAAACACAAAAATCGCAAAAAAAAAAAATTTTGAAAAAAATAAAGAAATGCAAATTCGGTTTCTTGACATCAAAATAAGTCCCAAAACAAGGTGGCGAACGCCGTAGAGGAGTGAGCCGAAGCGTCAGTGGGCAGCGTAAAACGGGTTGAGCGTTCTCAAGAGGGGCTGGAGCGCGGCTGCGAACGGAGGGAGAGGAGAAAAAAAGAACAGAAGAAAAAAGGAAAGGAGAGGCCGTCGCGTTTAGCCCTATAATGTTTGCGACCGACCCATCAATAATAAATTTTAATTGTTTCGATGTCGTTTTTAACTATGCGCCGTATAAATTGCGACCGATTTGCGACTAAAGATGTCGGTCACAAATAAGTATTATAAGTCATCTCAAAAATATTCCTACCTTTTGACGCGCGCACATTATTTGGCGACAGAACAAACAATTGTCACAAACGCGCATGAAAATCGATCGCAATCCGTAGTACTCGGGTCGCAACCAAAAACCCAAACTCACGAATTTTCAAGCGCAAATCTCGACTGTTGTGCCTAAAAGTCGCAATTCGTGCAATTTGCCGACGATTTACTCGGTCACAAAAAATCGATCGCAATGTGGCGTTTTTTTTGTAGTGTAAAAGAAACGATATTTTGGACATGAATAGCTCCGTCACGCAAACTGCCAGTCGTTACGGATCTACGGCTAACGTGATGCATTGCTCTGTCCAAATGCTACTTTTTCAACAACTTATTTTACATCATTCTTTATTTAAACATACTTTAATAAGACTAAAAACAGCCAAGAAGTGGACGCAGAATACCGTTTAAACTAATTAACTACTAAACAATAACAAAAATAAACAATACAAATAAAATACAAAAGAAAGGTTTAAAAACACCCCGAGTTACCTAACCTAGATTGAGGCTTTGTAAATCAATTCAACGCCTTAAAAGAATGACGGTTAATCGCTTCAGAAGCTTTGGTCTACAAGGATTTAAATGTCTTCACCTTTTCTCTGCCTGCCTTTTTGTTCTTCTTTTTGATTTCGTTTTTAACTAATTGAAATGTCTAATGGCTCTTTTTTCTTTAAAGAAACTCAAGAAGAGTTCTGGAGAAAGACCCTAGCCAAAGTGTATTTTTGACGCTCTAAAAACTGGTCCGAATAAGAATAAAATGATGAATTATAGCCGTAGGCAACAGAGGATAGTTTGCGTCATCAGTTGATGGCTGCGTGACGGATCCGATAGCTGCGGTGACACAGCTCACTTTCTGGATCCGCTACCAACGTACTCAGACAGAATGAAAACCGTTATGTCGACATTCACGTGGAAACGTCATTAGATTGGAGTTGCGTTACGCAACCGCAGTGCCGTTCAGCACCTGATAGCTGCGTGACGCAACCTCTTATGCAATCCAGAGCTCATTTAAAAGTTGTCAAATTAAATCCTTGGATCAAAAGACTGTCTAGATTGCAATAACCCTTCATTCCGCATCCTTGTATCCTCACTGGTTTCGGTGGGCATAAAGACATCACGTCAACAGTAGTTTAATAAAGTTCGTTGATTCTTTTTAATTGAAATAAATAGAAATTCATCACCTTTTGAATTTTGTACAAACAAACTAAAACATATACTAATATTAGATTTTCGCTTGGAGTTTGAGTCCTGACAAAAAGTATAAATTTTCATAGCAACAACTAGTTCATTACTTTGATTTGCACGTTAAAATAAGCTAACTTCCTTTGGATCTTCTATAACATATAAGATTGATTTTCTAATTAATTTTGCGAATGATATGATAAATATAGACGAGTTTACTCATCGCTTTGGTGTCAATACCATTAATGAGGACAAACTGCAGATTAGGCTTCATCGATCGAATGATCACACCTTACAAATTAAGATATAAAATCTCCACCAAATAAAAAATCAAATATCAAGTTTTTATTTAGTCAACTAAACCTTTACACAGGGACAAAAAAAACTCCAATATGGAGACAACTAAGAATAACAAAACATAAAAAGATAATATTATTTATTAAGAAAAACAAATCCTGAGTGTTTGTGCATCCCTCGTAAGTGCCACGGGAAAGATCCGACCAGTACAGAATCTAAACCAGTACAGGCCCATTGATAGTTTTTCATAGAATTGGTAGGAAATTTACTACGTTTTCCTTTTTGTTTGGATGTATAGCTCAGTTTAGTAACTTATGTGTGTGAATTGGCTCTTTGAGTGCTTTTGATATGTGTGTGAATGTGTTACGTCGCCAAACCTTAATTGTTTTTGTTTTTGGAGAAAATATTAGGAAAAACCCTGTGATTGACTCCTTTTTAATTTGCTTTTTAGGATAAAAGCTTAAGCTCGAGTCATTGGTTTGGAGACTAGGTTTTTCAGCTTCTTTTTGTAAGAAGAATCGGTTTATCATGCATGATATACTTATAATGCATGACAATATCAAAAAATATTGAGCATTAAAAAGCATAAATAATTAAACAGGTGCATTCGGAGGGAAAGCCCAATTTAGCCTCATTTATGAGGATCTAGGTTGTGCATCACATTCTTTCCTATATCTCGATCGGTCCTATTCGTTCGGGGCTATAAGCCTCCAATTGAGTGCCATGTTAAAAATATTCGAAGTGACGGAGTCAGATCTAAGATGGCTCCAGTTAGTCGATGTGTCCATGGAACACTGGAAGGAACTCCTTATAGTTATTTATTTTGCTCGTCAGATTATGTTTGATTTTAGTTTTATGGCTCGGTTTAAACGCTTAAGTGTGTCGGGTTCGCATTGGATGCTAATATACTAATAAATGTATGGTAATTATAGATAAGCATTAAAAGAAAATAAATAATTGAAAGTGGTAATTTGGAGGGGAGCCCAACTCTACCTCATTTTATCGAGGATTTTAGATATGCGACACCATTTCCCAGAGTCTCGATCGGCTCATTGTCCGGGGGGCCCCGCTAAAACTTAGGTGAAATCCATTTAGGTAAATGCCTATACCCTCGTTTGTAACTAGGAATAAGGCGCATGAAGTTCTACCACCAATTTAGGAGGTAAGTTTTGAAGGTGCAACTTGTGATTGCTAAAGCTTGGCTGGGAGGACTGGTTTTAGTTAAAAACTGATTTATCAATTTTGTTTGCGTGGACCGGTTAAAGCATGCAAATGTGCTCAAACGGACCGGCTTTATAGTTTATATGTGTTAGATGGACTGGGCTTAATTAGACAAGATCAAGTTTAGAAAATCGAGAGATTCGGTGTGTGCTAAGTGTTGTAGCTTTCGGAGTTCCACTGTGAAAATTGACCAAAGTGGTCCAGTCTTCCTCAATTAAGCTAAGGATGGGCACGAGGACCCTAAAGTATAGTCCTTATAATAGTTTAATATTGGAATATTATTTAATTCTTTAAATTATTAATATGAAATACTAACTGATAGCTTTAGTCTAAGAAGACTACAATGTGATTGAAAGTCGAAAGGATTGATTCGGAGAACCAAAGTCGGGCTCCTTAATTCAACTAAGGAAAGAAAGATGCAAGGTCGCACTATATTGCTTAAATCATCAAGGGAGAGAAGTCCGTTTGGATGCTTGAGAGGCATTTGATCAAGCAATAAGAGGGTGTTTGAAAATAAGGGGAAGTGCCTTTATAGGATAAGGGGTTTGCTGGGCATCTAAAAACAAGGCGGTACTTAATGTCCTTCTCAAGATGGTACCAATATGATTCCAATCGATATGATTGAGGTGCTCGTGGACACTAGTATCGATTAGCTGATTTGGTGTTGATCGGTCCTGCTAGGGTAGGTCGTACCCAATCAGGGCAAAAATTATGCCTGGTCTTAGACACTTGTTTCTAGGGGTTTTGAGCTTTCTGGTCTGTTTTGGGCCCAAACGACGTCCAATAGAGCTATTCTTACGATGTTTGAAAAATCGTGAGTGAAATTATTTTAGAAACTCGATTGCTAAAATCTGTAGGTATGACCTTCAATACCTTGTTTATATGACGATCGGGCGTGCACAAAGTTCTACCATCGATAGGAATGGTAGGTTTTTGAAGGTGCCCACTCTATGTGTGGGCTATAAGGTGTTGGATGGAACTGGACTTGACTTAGGGTGCCAGACGGACTCAGGCTTGATGTATTATAAGGTGCCGACAGGATCGGGCTTAGTTGAAGAAAGATTAAGCTTTAGTGTTTATACTTAGGACAAGGAGTTTGAGGTCGGGGATCAAGGAGTGCCGGGCTTCAGGTTCCATGGGATTAAACAACCAAAAAGGAGGTTGAGTCTTGTACGGCACGACGTGACCGAATTAAGTCTTATATATCAATAATATAATTTAGCTTGGTTTCTAGAGGGAAGAGCCAAGAGTATGAGTGATAAAGTCGATAATAGGATGATAATTTTGAGAGCCAATCCGTGGCTTTTACTCACTAAAGAAAAAATGAGCAAAAACCTGACTATATTGCCTTAGAATTATTTCACAAAGGGAGAATAGAGTGGTTGATTCTGAGAAAAAGCCACCTCGATCAACATAAGAGGTGCTTGATAAATGAGGGGGGGGGGAGTGGCAATAATTAGAGGCTGAGCCTAAGCTAGTCGTACCGAGCATTCAACTGCCTGGTACCGTCATTGCTAATCAGAGTGCTCAGCGGACTAATCGGCAGGTGAATCGGTATCGTGGCCTATTTGGAAAACTTAGTATCAAATCAGGGAAATGTTAGGGGGGGGGGGAGTGCCATATTTAGAGGCTGAGCCTAAGCTAGTCGGTACCGAGCATGTCAACGCTGGTACCGGTCATTGCTAATCAGAGTTGCTCAGCTGGTACTAATAGGCAGGTGATCGGTATCGGCATTGGAAAACTTAGTATCAATCAGGGAAATTTACTGTCCTGCCCTTCTAGCTTGATTTTTGGGCTTCCAAGCTTTTGGGAGTCCATTCGAGGCCTAAATGATGTCCGATTAAGCTGATTCTTATGCCATTGGATCTGTAGTAAAATTTTCTAGAGCCTGGTGCTGAAAACATTGTCAAAAGTTTATCCCATCTAGAAGATTGGAGATGATCTTGGTTCGATCTTACGGAACCCGATCTCAACACTTCTAATCGAAATTTTGATCTAGAAACCATACCTAACGAGTCCTGGTGATGTTTGGAACATCCTATGAATATCTCATATGATTTTGAGAATATTTTCCCAGAATCGATCTGGTTTGACTTATTTTTTGGGTCTTTTCTATAAAAGTCTATCACCTAGGAGGACAGAACTTTGTTTTGTTGTCAGGGTCGCATTGGCTAAAATCATGCAGAATTCTAAGTCCGAATGAGTCTTGAAAAGTCTGATCTTCCAAGCAAGGGCTAGGTTTATCCTCCCCATTTTTTACAAATAGGGAGGTGGTGGAGCCTCAGTTGCTCACACCACTCATTCCTCTCTCTCTTGCTTTCTTGCCTTGTGAGACTATTTCCTTACCAAAACTCTACCAAAATGAACTCCCAATCATCCATGACTTCCTATTCCTCCTCAATAAGTGTGAGCAAATTGAGATACTTCCCAAACTTCTCGCCATTTAGGCGAGGTGAGCGAGAGCAAGTCCTTCCGTCATCAATGCTAGGGCCTGGCCAGAGGGCTGTCACTCTTCTTGTGTCGGATCTACTGTCAAAGAGCATGTGGCGCATCCAATTTGTTGCTCCACATGGCACTATCACCTATCCTATTCTGGAGGATGTTCTGGATCACTAGCCTGAGTATCCCGAGGGTGTGCCGGTATCTTCCCTTTTTCCCCTGCTTATTCAATTCTTATTCTTTGTGTCACTCACTAACCTTGAATTTTGTTTTTGATTGTGTAGCCTCCTCTAAGTTAATGCAATGGGATGACCATTCGGTTTGGTCATCTTCACGGGGAGCTGTTTGAAGCCTTGACTCAGGAGAGTTTCTTAAGAAGCCATGTCAAGGCATTGTGAGATGAGCTCCGATGTCGTCGATGCCTTAGGCTTGTTGCCCTACTGCTTTTCTTTTCTGCTTTTCTATAATAGGCATTTAGTTTACGCTCTGGTGGTTTTTGATCCCCTGTAGCACCTTTTATGTTGATGATGCTTGAGGACGTCAGATTTTTCCCAAAAAAGATTTTGGAAAGAATTGAATCGAACAGGCTTAATTTACTTTATTTCATAAAAATGGTTTTCTTATATTAAACCCGTTTAATCCTCGGAAAAAAGGTTCTCTTACTTTGGTAAGAGTTTTATTTTGGAGTCACCATCCTTATTAGGGAAAATTCTCGAATCATTTTATTTTGGAGTCACCATCCTTATTAGGGAAAATTCTCGAATCAGCCGATTCTTTGGAATTGACTAATCCAGTTTTAAATTAGAGATAGGGCCCAGGAGTTAGGTACGAAATGGAAAGATGTTAGGCACCCATTTCGCCCGGCTAAGCTGTTCTCCTAATTGTCCATCAATTCAAAATAATTTAATAATGTAATTAACTAAAAATTGAAATGTAAAACTTTTTAGCACTTTTTGGAAAACATGTCAATCATAAATTCAATCTCATCCATACAAAAGAAAACAAATCAATAAAAGAAGGGGAGGTAAGGAGAATATAATTACAAATCACCCTAATCATTACAATCTACCCTTAAGCCCTCCAAATTTCCTAAACCCAAATAATAATTACACTAAAGTAATAATATGAATCCTTATGGACCCTTTACAATTTGGCAAATAAAAGCTTAAATAAAAAATAAGTCCAAACCACAAGCAACAAACATAAAGAATAACAAGTATCCATAGAAGTATATATTAATTACAAGATCACAACACAATCAATCATCCAACAATCATGAATATGATGAATGTAAATGATACAAGATTAAAAAATAGAGGGTTAACACAATAGCAATGAACATTAAACTAAATGACAAGAATTTAAAGGAAGGACATAAATTATTAAAGACAGGAATGATAAAATGATAGTAAAGTAAGAGACAATAATTAAATGAAGGAATTGTGAATGTTTTATAATCATGATTAAGCCTCATGATCATGAATGTTCATCCTAGAAGGATGAACAAAATCCACCAAGATCATGATGTTCATCCTAGAAGGATGAACAAATCCACCAATCATTGCTCTTAATCATGTTTTATTTGTTTATTTGATCCATATATGACCAAATACGCATCACGAACCTTTTAAGGTTGGAGCTTGGCCACTGGATCACTGAATCGGGACGTTTAGTGGGTTAGAACAAGAGGTTTCTGGGCACTTATGGCATGAGTGATAGGGAAGTAGCGCACGCCATTACTGTTGACCTTGCGCCATAGAGGTGTAGAAATCCCTATTTGGTTGATCCTATGTTTCCCTCACAACCAGACCCAGAATTGGTGTTTTAAACACCGAAAAAGCAAAGAAAAAGATGAAGAAAGCATTTAAAGGTTCTTAGAAACTACATTTTATGATTTCTTTGATGATTTGCTCAAAAAAAAAAGCAAAGAAAAAGATGAAGAAAGCATTTAAAGGTTCTTAGAAACTACATTTTATGATTTCTTTGATGATTTGCTCAAAAATGGATAAAGGAAAACTCAACATTTTGTCCTTCATCCAAAAATTCGAGATTCGAGATTCAAGATTAGAGCTTGTGTTTTTAGGATTTTAGATTATCTATAAGGGATTTTTGGTTGATTAACAATGAATTCTCAACATAAACGCAAGGTTAACACAAGTTGCCTTAGGTTTCTTTGGTTGAGTTTTTAAAGTGCAAGAGCTTCCACCTTCTTTTTCAAAAGAAATCCCCCATTTACACACTCTCAATGCCTATTTATAGGCAAATGAGGGTGGGTGGCCTCATTTTAGGGCTGATGTGGAAAAAAAATGCTACTGTCGGACCTGCAATGGGACTGATTCACTTTTACAAAATCAGGCCGTATGGCACGCAAAATGAGGCAGTGCATCGATAAGTGTGCCGAGCTAACTCGACGCGCTTCCCGGGCCCAGTTTCATTGCGAAATGCCCAGTAACCTAAAAAGGTAAAAGTGGTTAAACACATCGGTAATCTTAGACACGGACTAGTGGTCTAAAAATCAGGGTGATCAGGAATCCCAGTCCAGTTTTAAGTGTCTATAGTTTGCCCCTATTTTGATAATATTTTGCTTTTCAAGCAAAATATCATCAAAGTGTAAAGTAGATGCTTAAGTAAGAAAATACCTACCTAGTTTGCGTGACACGCACGGCTTTGGTGGAGGAAGTGCACCATCTCGGCGGCTTTGGGAGGTTGTCCTTCGGACGGTGAAAGGTGGAATGTGATGCGTCACACGAGTGATTTTAACTGGGATACTTCGATCAACCCAGTACCATTACAACATTTTACTGTTGGTGAATTTGTCAGGGTGGCTTTTGATGACTTTTGCAGCTATCTTGTGCTTGTCGACAGCTTTAACTAGGGATACTTCGATCAGTCCACTATCATTACGGCATTTGACGGTGGGTGAATTGCTTCAGGGTGGCTTTAAAAAACTTTTGTGGGTATCTTGCGCCTGTCGGCCGCTTTAACTGGGGATATTTCGATCGGCCCAGTACAATTACGGCATTTGATGGTGGGTGAATTACTTCAGGGTGGCTTTTGATGGCTACTACAGCTATCTTGTGCTTGTCAGCGGCTTTAACTGGGGATACTTCGATCAGCGCAGTACCATTACGACATTTGATGGTGGGCAAATTGCGTCAGGGTGGCTTTTGAAGACTTCTACGGCTATCTTGCGCCAGTTGGCAGCTTTGAGTTGATAATGGTCCACTTTGACAGGTTATCCTTTTAGATGGGGAGAGGCAGAATGAGATGCGCCACACAAGATGGCTTCAAGGGTGCGCCACAAGGACAGCTTCAACGGATCAATAAGTACGACACTCCGGTCAACCCGATTTCTGAAATGCTCTACTTCCGAAGATGCGCCACTTCGGACGGTTTCTAGAGATGTGCCACTTCGGACGGCTTAAGGAAAGCTCCACTTTAAAAAGTGTGCCATTCCGGACAACTTTGAGAATGCTCTGCTTCGAGAGGTGCACCACTTCAGACTGCTTAAGGAAAGCTCCACTTTGGGAGGTGCGCTACTTCGGACGGCTTAAGTTTTGAAGTGCTCCTATCAGGAGAAGTACTTGCAAAACAATTTTTGCAATGTAGGGGAAAAGAAGCTTTCCGGTCAATGATGATTAGAAATTTCTGTGATTAGGCCTAGAAAAGCATGCGTGTATGGCACGTGATTTTGCATAAAATGTATGAATTTGTATGAGTTCATGTGCATTTGTGTGATTTTGATTACTCGTGAATTTGTGTGTGTTCGTGTGAATTTTATTGGAAATTATGTCACGACATGCAAAATGGGGCGACTTACCTATGGCCAGCGGTGTGTTACCCCTGGTTAAGCAGCTAGCGGTTGATGGGTTGCCGGCTAAGTACGAGAGTTGGATGCAACATGCGGGTTTTCAGGCCAAATCAGGCCTGAAGGGTTAAGTTGGGCCCAAAGGCCCATTATTTCTTATAAAAGGTGAAAGTGACACTCATTTGTCACTTTCAACCTAACTTTCAAACCCCTCTTCTCTTTCAAACTCTCTCTTTACTTCTTCTTGCAACCAAAACTCATGGCCGTTGATAATGTTGTGGACTGGCTGCCGGGTAGCATTGTTATTGACCCCGTTAGTCGACTTGTGAGTCATGAAATGAAGCTCTGGGAGTTTATTGTAGATGCAGGGACTGCAATTAGCCTGCGGCACAATTTGTCATCCCATGTATATTGGGACTTGACCCAAGTACTCCGGAACCTTTCTTTTTATTTCACCTACATTACTAAGAATAGAAATATGCAAACATTAGGTTAGAAACATGCAAACACGCAAACATTATTAGGACACAGGTATCCCACGTCATGCATTTTTGGGTATATGGCACGCCGTTGTTGTAACGCCCCGTTTTTCCTGTGTTTCAATAGTAGTTTACCAGTCTGTGAATAGTACCACCGTTCGGAAGTTGGTATTATTTTTGGTCCGGAAAAATTACTACTTATGTTTTATCACCGTTCGGAAGTTGGTATTATTTTTTGGTCCGGAAACAATTACTACTTATGTTTTTATATTTATTTAACATTTTTGGAGCAATGTATGCACTGGTTTTTTATAGGTAGCACTAAGTAAGTAAGGATGTAAGGAATATTTTTGGAGAATTTAGAGAATTTGTGAATAGTGAATTATGGTGTTATATTAAGTAAGGAAATTTGAGGAATTTTTTTTTTATGGAGTCAATTAGAAAGTTTTGTGGAGATAAATAATATTTTGAAGGAATTTAATTGGAGAATATTTGTAGTGACTTAATCCTAGTGACTTAGATTACTAGTGAATTAATCCTAGCCATCTAATTTGGAGAAAAGACCAAAACACCTTTAGTTGCTTTATTAAAGGCAACCATCAATTATTGAGCAACAATTTTTCCTTCTTCTTCTTTTCCTACACGTCTCCTTCTTCTTCTTCTTCTTCTTTCTTCTTCTTCTTCCTTCTTCTTCTTTCTTCTTCTTTCTTCTTTCCTTCAATTCTTACTTAGTAAACACAATCAAATTCAACCCATTACCAACTTGATTTTAAAGTAAATAAATCTTAAGAGTGAGCTAGAGAAGTAATAATTTGGGTGACTATTTTCAAGGAATTTGGTGATTTTCCTACTTGGGGTCAAGTAAGTGATTTTATGATAAGTTAATTTATTTTTGGGTTTAATGTTTCTTTAGCATATACATGCCTAATCATGCTTCCAATTACTTTCTTTTCTTTGTTTTCTTTGTTTTTATTTTGACTTTTCTTACATGTAGAGGGGTGGCGAGCCTTCTACAAAGGATAAGGGCAAGACCAAAGCTTGAGAAGCTTTTTGAATTCATAGCTTGTTAAAGCTTGGTTTTGGAAGGTTAGAGCTTATAAGCAACACTGTACCGTTGCTCAAATTTTTGATTTTGTGCTTTATGTATCATGTGTATCTTTTTGGGATTTTTGGTATGAAATGATTGGATTTGTTGAATTGTTGGTTTGCAATTACATCTCTTGGATGAACTGTTTTGATGAGTAATGTATGGTGTGGTTAGACATTTTTCTACGTTGTATCTTTGTTGTTCATGTTCTTTCATGGTTTAAAGTAAGCTGAAATTTGGGAAAACATGGTGTTTTTGAAGTGAGATGAAGGACCATTTTTCGAATCCTTTTATAATTCCATTGTGTCTGAGTCCCTTATAAAAGGTGTAAGGTCCTAACCCTCTTAGCTTTCCAACCCATCCTCTGTTCCGAATTTGGAGATACGGCCAATTTGGAGATACATAGCTCAACTTATGGCTGAAACACCCAAACTGACTCTATTGTGTCGGGCCACATGCATTCACTGAATTGAGTGCCCATTTTGACCACTATAATGGAAAGATTATGTTCTGAGTTCTTCATAAGAGTTGTTTCATTGTGTCTTGAGACTTCTCTGGTTTTGGATTGATTTAATTTTAGTGTTTGGTTAAGGAGGAATTCAATAAACATTGGACTTGGTTCTGCTGAATCAGGTCTGGACTGTTGATTTGTGTTCCTAGCTTTTTTTTGCTACCTTACAGATTGATCTGGGCTGTGGTACCTTCATAAAATTTTTAGGCTTTTGTCTTATCTTTCTAATGAATCTAATTTCATTCAATTTGGATACATATAACTCAAGTTATGTCTTCAAAACCCATCAAAGGTCAAGGTTATTTTAATGCTGGAAATTTCCTATATCTTGAATCATAGGTTTATTTGGATAAATTAAGTATATATATCTATCTGAAATATTTTCTTTTCAAGAAAGTGGTAATTTTTGTAAAGTTGTTAAGTTTGAGATATTTTGAAATGAATGGGTATTTTGGTAATGAAAGTGTTTTTGACTTAAGAATTTTTGAATAAGTTAATAAAAGTCCTTTGTGAAGACTGATTTTGATTTGGGCTTACTACTATGCATGATTGAAATGTGGTATGATGAGATTGATTTGGTTATACAAAGCTATGATCATATGCTAGGGTTATCAGCCCTTATAAATAGGCAGACATGCTTATTTGTGTGATGGGGGTGGCGCTTTCATAGGTCATGATTGTGTGAGGGGGCTGGCGCTTTCATAGGCCACGATTGTGTGATGGGGGTGGCACTAACATAGGCCGCGATCAAATCTGCTTATATTCTGTCACGCCCCAACTCTAATCAGATTTCTATTAAGCGAGCACGTTTAACCCTGGAGTTCTTCCAACTCTCTAGCCATTCCACCAAAAGGCGCCTCTAATGATTAGTTTCCCCCTTTTACCTTAGTTTTTTCCCATTTTCGATATATGATTCGATTCATTCCTATGTCCCGCATTCCACTACCCTGGCTAGCCTGCCATCCTTGGATCGCTTTGCCGGGTCGGCATGTCACACTTTCTATAAGTAAATGGCAGCCATAGGTTCTTCATGGTATTAAGGTTAATGTCGATGTTGCATGGCATGAAGGGTCCTCCAAAGCAGGGATAGGGTGGATTGCAGGGATATGCATGGCTACTATGTAGGTGGTCGGATGGGCCCTCTCTCTCATGTTATCGATCCTGCCATGGTGGAGCTACCGGGTATTAGGGAGGTGCTCAGTTAGTTGAAGGGTAAGTTTGCTGGGATGAGTGTTGTGGTTGAAAGTGATTGCTTGTGTGTTATTCAGGCCGTAACTGGTGCTTCTTTAGATTATTTTTATTTTGGTGCCTGCGTAGTTCATGATTGTAGAGTTCTCTTGAGGGATCTTCCTACAACATCTATTTATTTTGTTAAAAGGTCAGCGAATTAGTGTGCTCATATTCTGGCAAAAGCAATTGTTTTTATGTTTGTTCAGATGAAATGGAAGTCTATCCCATCATCTATTATTTGTGATGTTTTGCCTTCCGATAATAGTAATATATAAATCATTCCCATTTTCCAAAAAAAAAAAAAAAAAAAAAAAAAAAAAAAAAATTCACAGTGTTTTCACTACATTAATGCAATTTCCGTATTTATCTAATTCAAGCACTTGCGAGATTTGCCTTGGCTATTTCTTGTTATTTTAATTGTTGGTTATTTAGCACCACTGAGTCATCCACTCAGCGCGTTGATTTTTATCAGCGTTGATTGTTATATCAACGCGCACAGTTGCGAATGATTGTGGCTTGCTGCTCTAAAGACATGACAGAGTAGCATCAGAGCTGAAGAGATATTTTGGTAGTTTGATTAGCTAATTTTATGTAACTAAAGAATTATGGCATGTATAAATAGTATATTTTCTGGAGACTAAATATTATTTAATTTTATGACTTAAGCTGTTATTGTACAAATTCTGTTGGCTATACTATATAATCTGGGAGCATAAATAGAAGTTCATAAATGTTTTACAATGAAATGTATTGCAATTGATGAATATTAAAATGTTATTGAGGACTTCATGTAAGTTATGATAAATTATAGAAAGTGCTATTGTGTTCGTTTTTTGGGAGTTTGATGGGCGTTTTGGCAGTTTGAATTTGAGGTGCTCTTGTATTCCATATGTTGGCAACTTCTCTTTTTAGGGGAAACTCTTCGCAGTTTTTTCTATAGGACTCTCCAAAAGCATTTTCCAAAAAATAATTATTACATCTGCTAAACTTGTGAATACTTAAGTCACTTCTAAGTTCATAATATGATTGTATCGACTTTCTATGTAAGGTTTAGGACCGGTGCCTCCCGGCACCGACAATGTGGCACTCCAAATGTGGCATCCACCGTCGGGTCTTTCGGGATCAGGCGGTGGGTGTTACATTTTGTGGTATCAGAGCATAGGTTTAGATGATTCTAGGATATATGATTTGGTATGAGAGTGTATCCGACTTGGAGTAATGATATAAGTGATTTAAGTTAAATACATGCCATATTAGTCTGCGTTGGGAATTTATTTGGGAATTTCTCTCTAATGCGAATCTGCTGGTCTTTGTAGGTATTTAGTGATGTCTCAGCACCTGCCAGATGAGGAGGTGGACAGTTATGCCCCTCCAAAGGGTGTTATGTTAGAGGGTGGTATGCCAGCCGGTGGTGTCGCTGGTGGCATTCTAGGTTCCAATGAAGAGCGCGCCTCGGCTGTAGGACAGGCTACTGCCGGTCTTATGGGGCCTAATCAGGGTGATTTGGTACAGCAGTTGGTAGCTGCATTGAGGCAGACT
Source organism: Jatropha curcas (assembly GCF_014843425.1). The sequence goes on along the minus strand of NW_023591306.1, from coordinate 766 downwards.
GCGGGAGCTGTTCCCCAGGCTCCAGTCGCACCAGCCACTGTTCCAGTTCAGTCCCCGGTAGAGAGATTGAGGAAGTATCGTTGAGGAAGTATCGTGTTGAGGATTTTATGGGTCGGAGGGATGCATGATTGCCTTCTGCAAGCAGATTCTGGCTCGAGCTACAGAGACGGACTCTTAGAGCCAGATGCCAGTGTCACTACCTCCAAATAGAATTGATTTGGTGCTCCAGATAGATTGATCTGTGTTGTTTCCTGGCTAAAGGAAGAGGCTCATCTATGGTGGGAGTCTATGGTTAAGACAGCGAGAGCCAAGGATGTTACTTGGGATTTCTTTCTCTCTGAGTTTCAAGAGAAGTATGTGGGGTAGCTATACACGGATCAGAGGATAGCAGAGTTCGTTGAGCTTAGGCAGGGACGGATAACTGTCTCAAAATATGAGCGGGAGTTTCTATGGTTGAGTAGGTATGCTTCAAAGTTGGTCCCTATTGAGGTAGATAAGTGTAAGCGGTTCCGGAAGGGGTTACTGGATGAGTATAGGATGCACTTGACATCCCAGCCCCACAACACATTAGCTTGTTTGGTGAAGACTGCTTCAGAGCTTGAGATTATTCGGAATGAGAGACAGGCCAAAGGTCAGAGGACCCAGCGGAGCAGTCAGTATAAGAGATTGCAGAGTGCTAAGTCTGGACAGACTTCAGGGGTCCAATCTAGTAGCAAGAGATTTAGAGGCGGACCACAAATGGGGGTCAGACTGGTCCAAACAATTG
>NW_023591305.1:0-114473 GCF_014843425.1 Jatropha curcas | reverse complement strand
GCCTAGAATGAGTATATAATAATAATAATAAATAATATATTTGTGAAATTAATAAATAAAAAAATATAATAACAAAATACCGCTAACGAAAGTGCTGAGGTAATTTAACTTGTTATTCTAACACACCTGAATTCTTTTTGTTTTCAATTTTAATGCATCTTTCTTGTAGAATTATTTCAACTTTTTTATCGAAAATCTAATTTTATTGTAAATTCCTTATGTTTCATCTCTCTCTCCCTATACACACCATCACGTATTACCACATATTTCTAGTGGGAAATACGTCTATGCCTTCCGCCTATCATAACTAATACTAGTGAAAATGTGCGCACTGTCGAAGGGCGAGTGAACGAGCATATAGCACTCCTCCACTTAACCCTCCCCTCCGATTAAATCTTACCAAGGCGCAAATTTCAATTGTGTTAATGGAGTGTTATTGTGTGTGAGAGGGTGATGCATGTCTCTTCTTTCCTGTAGCGTGAGTGGTGTTTAATTTACACCTCCGATGAAATCCCGGGGGGGGGGGGGGGGGGGGGGGGACACAGGCCAGGGCCAAGGGGGCAGTCCCAAAAAAAATAAAAATAATAAATTTTTGATGTAAATGTTTTTTAAAAAAATATATTTTAATTTATCACCTATAATTAAGTAAAATTATGTTTTGGTTTTTTCTAACTATTTGGGCTGAGTCCTCTACTAAATACCTGTCTTCAGTAGGAGCGCATCCATTTGTTAATATAATATATATATATTATTGTTGCTGTTATCGCAGTCGCTAGTCGTCAGTAGCGTTTCTGGTTGTCATTGTCGTGGTTAAATTACATAAATTGTATAGTAATTTGCTCTTATAAATTTCGTGTTTCATTGTGTTTTCTTTGTTATTGTTTTTTTTTTTTTTTTTTTTTTTTTTTTTTTATAATTAATTTTGTCTCTTATAATTCGTAGTATTCATTGTGTTTATTTCTATATTGTTATAATTGTTATTTTTTTTTATTTTTTTTTTTTTTTTTTTGGTGTTCCCTTTCTTTCCAAACGTTTCCTTTTATTTCAAAGTTTTTCTTTTTTTTTTTTTTTTTTTTTTTTTTTTTGTGTTCCCTTTCTTTCCAACGTTTCCTTTTTATTTCAGTTTTTCTTTTTTTTAGTGTTTCCAGCATTTCCTTTCTTTTAGTGCTTCCCATTTCTCTTACAGTATCAGTTTTGGTATTATTGAATTTTTTTTACCATATTTCTTATTATCTTAATAAGTATTCTTTTATGACATTTAATTAAAAGTGGAACCTTGAATCTGACATTTGTCTAAAGGCCTATTTCTTAAATATAAAGCTTAAACCCAAATTTATAAAATGGATTCAACAAGTGTGGGTCTTAAATAAAGGCTAAACAACCCATAAGGAGTAACTTAAGTAGTAAGTTACATTTGAATTCAATAGATGATTTCCACTAGATTATGAGTTTGATTCATAGTGAAAGCACTTATTGAAAAGTGTAATCATAAACCTCTGAGTGAGATTAGTTTCATACTCAAAACTTAAGAAGGATGTGAGCATATTTGTTCAAAATCTAAAAAAATAAAGGTTAAACATTTGGAAAGAAAACTCAATAGTCCAATAGAAAGAAAATTAGAGATGGAGGAAATGCTTCAAAAGCATGGAAACTCTCACTAGGTTCAAGTAGGGATGCTCAAATGACCCGACTGATGGAGACCCAACATGACCCGACCTAGATGGATCGGATAAAATCTACTTCATTTATTAGCTTGGTGGACATGGAGCTTAAAATTAAAATCCGACTTAGGTTCAGGTCAAATATGAGTTTAGCATGACTCCGTCTATATCCAATCTAAGAAGGGCATTTTTCTGATTATATGGCAAAATAATTTGCAACCCTAAAAAATAAAACATAGCCAGCAGCTGACACTTCCTTCTTTTTTACACAATCTAACCCCGAAATCTGAATGTTCTTCTCTCCTCTTCCTCCCTTGCTTCCTTTCTCTAATTTTTATTATCTTTATCAATCTACATATCTGATGCAAGTTTCAGTCAGTCTTCTCCTCTACAGGTTTGTTCTAATGAATTTTAATTTTTAAAATTCTTAATTTTTTTTTCTAGACAAGTTTCAATTTTTATATTTGCTGAATACATAATTGATCCAAAAATGAAAAGAGATTTTATTATGTTTATATCTTGAATATGTAATATCCTGCAATATATTAGATTACATCCTTTCTTATTTTTGTTTTATTTAACATGAATATGAAATCTTCTTCTTCGTTATGATTAATGCTAAATTCTAGAACTTTAAAGTTAATGTTGAATTTTTTAAGCTTGTGGATTTTTTGATAATTAAATTATAGTCTTTGATAACATGAATATGTAATCATAATTTTTTTATAATTTTTCCATAAAGGAGATGAGCCTGAATCCAAATTCAATGAAATTAGTTAGAGAAAATGGAGAGAAGGGAAAAGAAAAAAGATACAACAATATAAAAGCAATAATTAATAAATTAGAGCAAAACAATTTCAACTACTTAAGGTTCTCAACATGGAGTCACTATATAATAAATTGATGTCTAGGCCCCCAATGGAGTTGCTATATTATGAATTTCTAATAAATATTATAAAACAATATGTTTTTTAAAATATATTGCATTATATTATTTATTAAAATATATTTGAAATTAATGAAATTCATATTATTTATAAAATTAAAAGCAATAATTAATAAATTAGAGCAAAACAATTTCAACTACTTAAGGTTCTCAACATGGAGTCACTATATAATAAATTGATGTCTAGGCCCCCAATGGAGTTGCTATATTATGAATTTCTAATAAATATTATAAAACAATATGTTTTTTAAAATATATTGCATTATATTATTTATTAAAATATATTTGAAATTAATGAAATTCATATTATTTATAAAATAATTTACATGTATAAATGTAAGTTCTAAATGACATCTTCAAATAACAATAGCTCAAGCTCACCAATTGAAGTTGGTAGCAACGAAATTCCACCATCATGCCACAATACTCCAATTTTTACAACCCCAGAAAATAGTAGTTCAACACCTTAGATGAAAATTGCTTTTTTTTTTTTTTTTTTTTTTTTTTTTTTTTTTTTTTTTTGATTGAAACTTCTCTCTTTGTTTTCTCTAATGAAAACGCTTAGCAGCTAGATTAGCTGAATTTTTACTAAGTCTCTACACTCTTATTACTCGGCGATGTATCATTGAGCACCTAAGTTTACCCTACTTTTGACTAACTTTGAAATACATAGTTGTTGTTTTAATGAAACAATCATGCACGATTCGAAACCAAATAGGGCTGCAAAAACCCTAAAATATATCGATCGAAAAACGGATGGAGGCAACCAACAATGGATAAAAATCGTCCGGCTGACAGTAAGCGCGTAAATGAGGAGAACCCACTGCTTGGAAGTACTCCGATCTTGCGAAATTTGGGTTTGCCAATGCTATAATCAAGAACCCCAATGTCTCGATTTCATCAATTCCAATAAACCTCGTCTTCAACTTAGTAAAATACTGTTGCAACTTAATAAACTAATCAGTCCTCTTGATGAGCCGCCACCAACTCTTTACTCTAAGTATCTCTCTGGCTAACCTTCTCCTATATTCCCAACTTCGCCTTTGGCATAAACCATTCGCAGAATGTCGCAATAGTACTTGGATATAAGAAACATAGCCACGAATACACTGATTTTGCAATCCAACTCAAGTAAACGTCAAGAGAAGAATGAGGCAGTGAAGTATTTTGGTAACCATTGTAAGTTAAACAATGTGAGACCATATCAAATAAACAATCCATGAAAGATAAACTCATTTTCAAATTTCTATGATTGGCTAATAAATCATGACCAATAAAGCATCGAAAGAAATCGAGAATAATCAATTCTCCTCGTTCTTCAAACTTGTCGAAAATCAATACCATGGTCCTTTCAGAAATTCCCAAAGAATCATACCCGACTTAACATAACCTCTGTTGGGCTTCAAAAATGAGAAATTTGAATTTCCCAAGACAACCGGACGATATTGAGTCCAGTTTTCGTCAAGAATTAAGAAGTGAGGCCCAAATTGAATTAAGTGTATTGTTTTGAGTCCAACTATTATCTTATCAAATACGAGTAGGATATAAGAAAACACATTAGGGCATGTCCTTGGAGTAATCGATGAGAAAATGCTGGAATAGTCAGTGGTCCGAGCAGAGACAACTCTATGGAAATGAAAGAATGGGAGTCCGATACATGTTTCTATTTCGTGTCTAAAGATAATTTGATACCGCCCAAACTATATGATTTGGGATTTCCACATAATTCAGTCTAAGGGACGGCAGAAAACATGTGGCTCATTGAAATATAGAGTGGATTATATGGTTATAGACACAACTCTATCTTATCCTTACTGCTACATGGAAAGATACATTTCAGTTCGTCAAAGAAATTGTACCGCCAAACAGGGATGATGGGATTCATGGCGGCGGCAGAAAACATGTGGCTCAATTGAATATAGAATGTTATTTATAGACACACTCATCTTTCCTTACTCTACATGGAAATCCAAACCTGATGTTACTTGGATTTCCATATAGAAGAAGGATTATAAATGATAAATCTATATGATCTTACGCATGTTACTACACTGCAGAAAATCCAGTATGCGCTGCTCTTCGCGTGAGCGAGGGATTCGACGCGCGAGCAGCCGAGTAAGGAGCAGTGGCTGCCGCCATTGGCGTAGTCTGCGGAGGTGGTCCCACAACTGAGATAGATGAAAATTGCTAATTTGAACACCTCCTACTGATTGAGGTTACAGAAGAACCTGTGCTCATCTTGATCTCTAAATTAGGATAGTCAACAGTAATGGTATAATGATCCCCTGATGCTTCCGAAATCTACATTTATTATGTTTGAAGATTGGATCCAACTTGCACAAATTAGTAATTTGTTGTGACTTAACTATGGTTGAATTTATTAATTGATTTTAGGATTAGACTTGGTTAGAATCGGTCTATGGGTGCATCTACTTTTCTTTTTTTTTGTATACATTATCTAGATTCTATTATCAAAGACCAACTAATCCAGGTTGGGTTTAATCACAGTTAAAGCCCCTCTCTGCATATGTGTGTAGTGAAAATCAAACCCGATAGCTCTTTCTACATGCTCAGCTTGCGGTGCTAATTGCACTACAACCCGTACGTCTAGGTGCATCGACTTTAATAATTTTTCAAATAATTTTCTTTTTTTTTTCAATAATTAGAATTATCTTCATTTAAAAAAAAAAACTATTTTTCATTGGTTTGGTTCATAGTAGTAATACACCTGCTTGTGAAGTTGTTGAAATCAGTAGATAAAAAATTAACATTAGATGTTTGGAATGATTTTATGAGAAAGATGGTTGAGGAGAAAGAGAAAGCTTAATGCAATTATTATTTAAAATTTTTAGTAGGAGAAAGTAAACATAGGACTTCACATTTGAATCAACATTTAAAAAGATATTCTAGGAAGAACTTTCAAAATACAAAGGATATGAGGCAAAATGTTTTAATTAGTGAAAAAAAAAAATAGTTGGTATGATTAAGTCTACCTTAGGCATTATCATTTTGATGAGCATGTGACAAAAGAGTTTGCTTGAATAATCATTTTGCATGAATTTCCTCTTAGAATGGTTGAGTATACTGATTTTAGGAGTTTCCTTCACTCTTCAACTATTATTTAAAATGGTTTCAAGACAAATAATAAAGAGAGATATTATGAAAAGAAAAAATTATAATTGTACCCTTATATTTTATCAAAATTAATTGCTCTATTCTTTTATTTTTTAAAATACACTACTATACCCTTATGCCTTAGGTCCGAACCCAATACCCTTTCCATCCATTTTTTGCACTTTCAAAGAACAAATCAAAGAGAACTTAATGGTCTAAAGAGAGAGAATTTTTTTCACCAAAACACCCTCTTCTTCTTCCTCTCTCTTCCAGCAAACACTTCTGTGGGCTCTTGCCTAAGAAAACGTCTTTGCATTATGTCAAGACCCAAAAGAAGGTAGAATGGGGCAAGACCCACCCCGAAAATAGGAGTCGCCACCCAGATAAAAATCTAAGACAATTGCCATGTAGAGATTGAATTCTTCGCAGAGATCCCAACTGCTTAACCAAATTTGGTGTGGGCTTAAGAAGGTGTTTGGCACCCAACCACACTTTACCATGGCGCCGGCCTCCATGTTGTTGGTTTATTTAAATAATTGTTGATTTTGATTTTTTAAGCTTGATTACTACAAAAAAATCTTTTTGAAAACATTTTAATTTTGAAAATCAAAAGATTATTTTTCATATTAATATGGTATACTCATGAACATAAAAATAAACTAAACAACCACAACAAATAATTAAACATACAAAGAAATGAGAGGAAAAAAGAATTACATCCTGAAAAAATAATCCTACAACTAATTAATTACATTTCCTTTCAATAAATAAATAAATAACCTACAACTAATTAATTACACTCTCCCAAATAATAAGTAAATAAATAAACAATTTAATGAAACAAGCTTAACCATTCATCTAACAAATATATCATACAACCTTAACCATTCATCTAATAAATAAATGCAATAATCAACTAAATAATGAAATCTCAGATAATTAATTATAATTACAAAAATAAGAAAAAACAATAATAATTTTATCATCACCCGAAATCGTAGGCAGAACCGGCACTAGGGCCTAGATAAGCATAAGGCCCCAAGGCCGGTAGTAAGCCTGAATCACTAAATTCAATCGCATCAAATTGGATCACAGGAATAGAAGTCCATATTATTTTATCTCACAAATCTTTTGATCATACTATATCCTAGCCCAAATCCAGCATTGCAAATATTTCATAACTCAGGCCCAATTACATTACACAATATTTATAATATGGCTAACTGGTCCATACATGCACATATAGGTCTGTAAATCATCATCCTAAAGTTATTAGTTAACATGATCACACCCATACGTAATTGGAATTTTCATAATCCTATAATAGGAATTATCATAATCCTACGACTGCGGATTTCAATATCAAACAGAAATAAATAAGTTCTTGTATATAACACTCACAATTTAAATAATTACTAAAATTAGAAAATTACTTTTCTAGCTTTGCGGTGAAGGGAAACGGAGCTTTAACCGGAACAAAAAAGAATATACTTTCTAGAAAAATTAAACAAAAGAAATGTGAGTTTTATAATGAATGATAATTATGGCATAACACAGGCATTCAGACGAAATGCTTCCTAAAATACTAAAATGAATACACAACTAGTCAAGCGTATGGCACAAATCAACACTCACAAGTAATTACTCCTTCAAATAATCAAGCAAGTGGAAATTGATCAGTTGCGTCACCGAAACCCCCATGAGCCGTCCTCACACATGGCTCATCCTCTCAAATGTGTGCACCAAGGAGCCAATCCCCCATACATAATCGACCAGTTTAACCCTCACTTGACTAGTTCTCTCATTTTTTATACTCTCTTTTCTTACACCAAAAAGAGGTCATTCTATGGTTTTCCATATCATATATCATCATATGCACACAGGGGCATCGATCTCCCTATACATGGCCGACGGTATCATAGACCGCCCTCAAAAACCCATGGTGACCCACTTCATCCCAATTCCACACAAACAAGGCATATCATCATCATAACACATTTAATCAAACATTGCATTTAAATGCAAACACATTAAATAAGCAAAGATTGTTATGCAAATGCACAAACATACAAATATGTATAAATAAATATAAAAGTACTGAATATTTATGCTATAAATTAAATAAGTAATAAATAATTAAATCGGTAATTATAACATTATGTAGTAGTATTTCTATGCATGAAGCAAGTAGTAATGCACCATTTATTACAGAGGACAAAAAGCTCTAGTTCTGATTTTTTATTCAAGAGTAGCGACGAACTCGATTAACCTATAAGAAGTTAAGTGAAGAGGAGAGAAAGGAATAGAGTCCGAAATCTCTTTAAATAAATCTAGCAACTAATTTACTAGCTACAATTATAAGTAATTAAGATTCTGTCAAAATTTCGATAGAACCTTCCCTAAAAATAAGACTTTCTACTTGTTTGGACAATATCAAATATCTAACATTTATCAATCAAATTCACACAGCCCACTCGATAAGCAATCAACCAAATCAAATACTCATCCTCATTTTCTTACGAGCTTCAACATTCAATAATTCTCATTTATTGCTCTTTACTCACAAGTTTACAATCAAATTCTCGAATTAAAGTCTTGAACCTTATATTAATAATAACATTCATCACATAAAATCAACCAACATATAAGAGTTAGCAAATGATTGGAATAAACTATCCATTCATAACGTGTTCTGACTTAAATTATAACATAATTGTTGCCAAATGAAGAGAACCTATTAACAACATCAATACAAGTTCTATTCAAGCAAAACTCAAGGAATTTCTCTAATCTGTTACTGCCAATCAAAGGAACCGATGTTATCTAATCCAAACTCGTTTTCCTTATGCTAATTAATTCATTTCTCACCTACGGTAAATATACAACCTTCCCTTCAATCTAAGTACTGTTATCTAATTCGACCCCGTGTTCCTTATGCTAATTAATTCGTTTCTCACCTATGGTAAATATACAACCTTCCCTTCAATCTAAGTACTGTTATCTAATTCGACCCCGTGTTCCTTATGCTAATTAATTCGTTTCTCACCTATGGTAAATATACAACCTTCCCTTCAATCTAATATTATAGTACAATTAATAAGTTAATTAAGAATTCTGTCAAAAATTTCGATAGAACTATCCTAAATAAGACGTTCTAAACTCTGGTTTGGGTTACAATATCAATATTACAATACATATATTACAAATCAAATTCAGACATATTTTCGGTGAAGCCTCCTTGCCCACTCGATTAAAGGATTATTCACTCTCCCACAATATCATACTTTCCTCAATTTCTCTTACGAGCTTTTCCTAACATTCATTATTCCTCTCAAATTTAATTGTCTTGTGACTAATCACACTAATTTACTAATCAAATTTCTCGATATTTAAAGTCTAGAGAAGCCTTTAATTATTAATTAATTAACATTTCATTCACATAGAATATGACCAAACTTTTTATAAGAGTTGCAAAATGAATTATGGAATAAATTCATATATCGTCATTTTCTCATGACAGTGTTTCTGAGGCTTAAAATTTTAACTCATAATTGTTTGCAACAAATAGAAGAGTAACCTATTAACAAAGCATCAAATATTCCAAAGATTATCTACATTTCAAAAAAGAACATAAACGAGTACAAGGAATTTCACTTCCGTGTGGTTTACATGCCTAATGAACGTGGTTTAAATGCACCAGATAAATCAAAAGGACCCGATGTGTATCAAACTGCGCCTCCCTTAATCCACACCTTTCGTTTTTCCCTAATGCTCAATTATAAATATGTCAATATTCTCACCTAGCCGGTAAACGCGTAGTAGCTTATCACACCCCTTCCTACAACTCCCACAAAATACTTAAGTGATCATAATGATCGTATTACCCTCCTGTAAAACGTTGTCTTCCTTAATGCTAAAATTAAAATACGTTTCTATCTACACCTATTAGTAATCATATACAACCCTTCCCTTCATAATTAAGTATGGTCAAACGCATCGAAACACCATTAATCCGCCACTAACTTCTTTCATGATGCTCTCAGAGTTTTCTAAATTTTTCATTAATTAACACTACTAAAATTGCTACCTTGCATTTCAATAATACGGACGATAAAACAAACTCTTCATAATCACTCAAAAACAGAAGCTAGCAATAAAGGCATCATATTCCTTTTAATTATTTGCCAAAGAAATTTGTGGGTTTTGTGCTTTTATTATCTGTTCTTAAGCTATTGTTTTCAAATAATAAGCCATGGAGATTCCATGCTCACCTTCACCACTTACAGAAAACAAAAACTCAATTTCCTATTATCAAAATTTAATGGCAATCAATAATATAAAACTTTACTCATATTCAATAACATAGAATTCAATTTATGTACAACCTTCCCTTCAATCTAAGTACTGTTATCTAATTCGACCCCGTGTTCCTTATGCTAATTAATTCGTTTCTCACCTATGGTAAATATACAACCTTCCCTTCAATCTAAGTACTGTTATCTAATTCGACCCCGTGTTCCTTATGCTAATTAATTCGTTTCTCACCTATGGTAAATATACAACCTTCCCTTCAATCTAAGTACTGTTATCTAATTCGACCCCGTGTTCCTTATGCTAATTAATTCGTTTCTCACCTATGGTAAATATACAACCTTCCCTTCAATCTAAGTACTGTTATCTAATTCGACCCCGTGTTCCTTATGCTAATTAATTCGTTTCTCACCTATGGTAAATATACAACCTTCCCTTCAATCTAAGTACTGTCAAACGCATGAAAACATTATAGCCACTAACTTTTTCATGATTCTCTCATTTTCTAAATTTCATTATTAAACACTACTAAAATTGCTACCACGCGTCAACAAACCTCAAATCTCAAACCAGAGCTAGCCATTAAGGCATCAATTCCTTTATTATCTTGCAAGAAATTGGTTTGTGCTTTTATTTCTTAACTTGTTTCAAATAAAAGCCATGGAGATTCCCATGCAACTTCTGCCATTACAACAAAAACTCAATTTCCTTTATCCAAAATTTATGGCAATCATATAACTCTTCTCATTCAATAACATGAATTCAATTTATGAAATTAGTTAGCAACTAAATCTAAATTCATTCACATCTAATAGAATGAACAAGGCTCCGTGAACCATAACTTCTACACATCTAAGATTCAAGCTTCAAACCCATCACATTATCTAAAGGAAATCATATTTGGTTGCAGGTTATAGATTGAACACTTTTCATATAGCAAGATTAAACAAAGAACCCCTATAATTTTCATACAAACCCGCCTTTGAAAACTTATTCAAGAAAGAAATTTAACTCCCACGTGCTTTGCACATGGGTTTAGAGTGTTTGGAAGAACTCAAAACTGTTGGAGAAGATGAATTAATCAGTTGCTGGAATTTCTAAAAGTATAGAAACTGCTTCACATGCCTGGTTTTTCTGCTATAGTTCATTTATCCACTTCCCCACTTTCCCAATTACTCAGGATTTGATTTGCTTTACTGTCAGTATCTATATTTTGTTTTCTTATTCTTTATTTCATCATTATTGAAGTATTAATCAGAGTTGTAAGGAGTCTGGTCCTCTCTATACGGACTAAGCAAATAAAGCTTTCCCTTCTCTCAATAAATTTTCTTTCTTTTCTTTTTATTTTCTATTGCTGCTATCTTTGGTATCATGGCCAATCATGGTAGTGTCCACCCGAGCCTCCACCTCAAATGATAACCCACCACCACAACTGCCTCCACCTCCACCCAAACCACAAATTCCCATCCATTGTTGACCAATGTTACTCATGCCGAAATTCCTAGGAAGATGATGAAGCAGAGGAACATGATTCTCCACAGGTTTTCAGAAATTTCCAGCGCTGTCCTTACAATAAGATGGAGTTTCCACGATTTGAGGGAGCGATCCGCGTGGTTGGATCCTGAAGGCCAAAAAATACTTTCAGTATTATCAAACTGTAGAAGAGTTGAAGGTTGATGTTGCCACCATATACCTCGAAGGTGATGCCCTTGACCTATATACTTGGCCTAACAATGAAAAACCATTATTATACTAGAATGAATTGGTAAAGGCTCTTCAATAGAATCATTTACCTGTTGAATTCTAAAACCCGATGAGCATTTATGCAATATCAAGCAAACAGGTTCCGTTCAGGGATATCGTCAGGAGTTTGCCAAGAGATCTGCTCATGTTTCCAATTAGCTAGAGTATTATCTCCTTGGTGTCTTCCTTAATGAATTACGAGAAGAACTAAAAGCAGATATTCGGATTCAGAAGCGAAGGACAGTCTACCAAGCTATGAGCTTGGCCATCAAGTTTGAGCAAAAATTAGGCTCATCTTATGGGGCACGATCTCAAACTTGGAAAACACCCACAAAGTCACCTTCTGCTCCAACAAAACCATTGCTTCCCACTCCATAGGTTGGCACACGCAAGGACTCAGCAAAGCCATGGGATATTGAGCATCAGAATCTCATTGCTCGTGGCTTGTGATTTAGATGCAATGAGAAGTATGCAGCTGGACATCGCTGCAGGACTGCCACTTTAACCCTAATGGAGCTAGACGATTTGGAGCATGAAGAGGAAGAAGAAGAAGCCGCCCAAGATCCTACTAACCTTGTTGAAATTTCATTTAGTGCTATTTTGGGCAATAATTCTTGTGCAACTATGAAGCCTAATTCCGGTTGATAGTGGGTTAACCTATAACTTCATTTCCAATCAGCTGGTGGAAACTTCACAATTACCAAAAAAAAAAAAAAAATTCTCCTTTGAAAAGAAAGCCAGCACCAAGATCCTAAACTTATACACCCTATTGTTGGATATATATTTCATTTAGTGCTTCAATTTTGGGTGGCAAGATTTCTATGTGTGTCATATCGTAATGAAGTTAATTCCGTCTGGATAGTGGGGTTTAACCCTCTATAAAACTTCAATCTTTCTCTCGCGCATCTTAGGCTGGTGGACAACTCTCCCACAATTTACCGGTAGGAATAAAAAAAGATAAAATCTCTTGCTTTGGTGAGGACTAATCGGGTCAATGGGCCAAGGTGGTATTTGATGTAACAAAATTTACGTGGTTGATGCTCCTACGATATTCAGTCTTTTGGGTTTGGGTGATTACATAGAGAATGTTTTTATGCCCTTGCTAAAGTGGTTGGCGTCCGCAGACTTTGGTGCTCTCGAAATCCAATTGGTTTAGCAATCAACTTTTCAATACGTATATAGGCCGAAACTGGGCTCGATTGTTTTTTATGTGTGTAAACATATTTGAGAGAGCAAAGTATATTATAGGGTTTATGAGGTGTAGCGAAAAAAAAAAAAAAAATTCTCCTTTGGAGTACAAATCGGCAATGGGCAGGTGATTTGATGTAACAAATTACGTGTTGATCTCACCATTCAGCTTTTGGGTTTGGTGATTACATAGGATTTTTATCCCTTCTCTATGGGCAGCCCAGACTTGGTGCTCGAAATCCAATGGTTAGCATCACTTCATACGATATAGGCCAACTGGGCTCAATTGTTTTTTATTTTTAACCATGAGGGCAAGCAATATAAATTTATAGGGGTGCCTTCAAAATTCAAATAATAATTTCAAATTTTAAATTTATATTTGAGGATCTCATCTCTTTACCACCTTATCACACCCATACCCGTTCAATACCTTTATTACCTAATTCAAAGCCGCCAAACATAAGACCCTACCGCCACCCTTACTCGCAGAAAATCGAAGTCGAGCGACAAGTTACTGAATTATTTGCAGCTAGCTTCATTCACCCATCCGCTAGCCTGATTATTCTTGTCCTGAAAAAAGATTCCACTTGGCTTATGTGCATAGACTACAGATGCTTGAATCAAATCACCATCCCTAACAAATACCTGATACCCAATGTGGATGAATTACTTGATGAACTTCACGGTTCCACTATTTTTTCTAAGATTGATCTACGATCTGGGTATCACCAAATTCGAGTCAACCCAGTCGACATTCACAAAAGTACTTTTAGGACCCATTCTAGCCACTACGAGTTCATTGTCATGCCTTTCGGCCTTACAAATGCACCATCTACCTTTTAGGCAACCATGAATGACCTTTTTAGACCTCATCTTAGAAAATTTATGCTTGTTTTCTTTAATGACATCTTGGTTTGTAGTTCTTCACTAGAACAACATCTATCACACTTGGAAACTATTCTCCAATTATTGTGTGACCACCAATACTATGCTAAACCTTCCAAGTGCTTATTTGGACAACCGCAGGTGGCTTTCCTTGGCCACATCATGTTAGCTCAAGGTGTCAGAGTAGATCAAGATAAAATTCGCTCAGTGTTGGAATGGCCAATTCCTTCCTCTGTTAAGGAATTGCATATATTCCTAGGGCTCACTAGATATTACAGGCTATTTGTGCAGAATTATGGGCTAATAGCCATGCCCCTCATTGCTCTTACAAAAAAGAATGCCTTTCATTAGAAACCAGTAGAAGACTCTGCATTTTTTACTCTCAAAAGGGCCCTCACATCTGTTCCTATTCTTTGACTTCCAAATTTTTCCTCCCCTTTTACAGTAGAGTGTGACGCCTCTTCTGAGGGAGTGGGAGCGATTTTGCTACAGGATGATCACCCTATTGCTTATTTTAGCAAAGGGTTATCTTATTCCAACCGCCTCAAATCTGCTTATGACAGAGAACTTTTGGCTTTGGTTCTAACTTTACAAAAGTGGAAACATTACTTGTTGGACAGCTACTTTTATCTTCGTACATATCATAGAAGTTTAAAATATCTCTTGCAATTCCTATCCCACTCGATTTCTCCAATTGGGACCAAGGATTACAAGAGGATGCATATACCTGAGATTTACTTGCTGCCCTCCAAGTAGATCTGGCTTCCTATCCAGATTTTCATATGGCCGATTCTAAGCTTTTTTACAAAACTCATTTGGTCATCCCAAACGATATGGCTTTGTAACATAAACTTTTAGCTAAAGCTCATGACACCCCAATAGCAGGCCACGATGGGTATTTGAAGACCTTGATACGTCTCAGTTCTACCTTTTACTGGCCAAAGCTCAAGTAAGATGTCAAAGCTTATGTGCAGAATTGTCTCATCTGTTAGAAGGCTAAGTACTACACTTTGGCACCAACAGGTCTATTACAACCCCTACCAATTCCAAGCAACATTTGGGAGGACATCTCAATGGACTTTATTTCTGGTCTTCCTAAATCTGGTGGCTTTGACACAATTTTAGTGGTTATTGATAGCTTGAGCAAGTATTCTCACTTCATCCCTCTTGCTCACCCATTCACTGCCAAGTCGGTTGCTGAAATCTTTTGTAGGGAGAATGTGCGCCTCCATAGCCTTCCACGTTCCATCATATCAGATTGAGATGTCATCTTCCTTAGCACTTTTTGGCAGGAGCTCTTTTGCCTAAGTCAGACTAAGCTTTAGGTTAGTACTGCTTACCACCCTCAAATAGACGGACAGATCAAGGTGGTGAATTGCTGTTTGAAAACTTATCTGAGGTGCTTCACCTTGGAGCAACCCAATTCATGGAGCAAATTCCTCTCTTGGGCAGATTAGTCCTTCAACATTGGATTTCACACTTCAACTGGTACCTCACCTTTTCAAATTGTTTATGGAAGAGAACCCCTTGTGCTAACTCCTTTTGTACGTGGTGAAACTCACATCGCTGATTTGGAAGCACAACTCTTAAAACGTGATGCATGCTTCAAATCCTCAAAGATAATTTGCAAAAAGCCTAAACACGTATGAAACAACAAGCAGATGCTCATCGCAGGGAGTTATCCTTTGAAGTACGTGACTATGTCCTTTTGAAACTTCAGCCTTACCGCCAATAGTCCTTTACTCTACGAGGCTATGCCAAGCTGTCTCCTAGGTTCTTTGGACCTTATAAAATCATCAAACAAGTTGGTTCAATAGCGTATGAGCTTGAGCTCCCATCCGATGCTAAGGTTCATCATGTTTTTGACATTTCATTTTCACATTTCATTACTTCGACTTGCACGTGGCCACCATATTCCGGCTACAACAACGCCGTTGCCAATAAATGATGATTGGGAATTCGAATTAACGACTAAAAATGTCCTAGACCACCGCTGGTTGCATCATTCAGGCACTTCAACTTTGGAGCTCCTCATTCAGTGGGAAAAATGTCCAACAGAAGAAGTAAGTTGGGAGGAGTATGATCTCTTGGTTTACCAGTTCCCTCAATTTCGCCTTGAGGACAAGTCAAGTTTTCAATGGGGGAGTACTGATATAAACCCGCCTCTAAAAATTTATTGAAGAAAGAAATTTAAGTCCTCGCGTGCTTTGCACATGGGTTTAGAGTGTTTAGAAGAAGTCAAAACTATTGGAGAAGATGGAATTAATCAGTTGCTGGTAGGTTCCTTTGGACCTTAATAAAATCATCAAAACATAGTTTTGTGTTTCAATTAAGCGTTATGAGTTGAGCTTCCCATTCCGATTTCTTTAGGTTTACAATCATAGTTTTTCAATTTCTTTTTTCTCTATACTCATTTCTATTACTTCGACTTGTCTCATAGCGCACACATTATTCCCGGCCTCACATGACAAGTACAAACGTGCGGTTTCGGCCGCGGTGGCATAAAATATATTGGCATTGATTGTGGGAATTTCCGTAATTAACTGATTATAATGCTCCCTAACACCCTACCAGTGCTAGGTTTAGCATTCCATCAGGTCACTACAAAAACTTTGGATGCTCTCTATACTACAGTTGAGGAGAAAAAAATATCAACACAAGAAGAAAAGTATAAGTTGGAGAGGAGTGTGAACTACTTGATTTACCACACCACAAAGTTCCCTCATATTTCTGGAGTGATGAGAGACAAGTCAATAGTTGTCATATGGGGTGCGAGTACTAGAATTATGTATAACTTCCGCCTTCCCTAAAAACTTTATTGTAAGATGAATAATATTATAAGTGTACCTCTGTTCGTGCTTTGCACATATGCGTTACGCAGTGTTTTTACGCCACATAAAAGTCAAAAGACCTATTGGAAGAAGAAGAGAACTTTAATAAGTTGCTCGCGCAAAAATCTCTCAACAGTAATAGAAACAGCTCTACGTGTGGCTATTTCTTCAAGTCATATCCGAGAAAACACTCGGCCTCTCCACGTGCTTGGATTATATTCTTTTGCTCTATAATAATTCACCTGTTATTCTCAACTTCTCCCCACTTTCCCCAAATTCACACTTAGGATTTTGATTTTGCTTTTTCCTGTCAAGTAATTTATTTTCATTTTTCTTTATTCACTCTTATTTCAATCATTATTCGAAGTGATTAACACAGTTGTAAAGAGTCTGGTCTTTCACTCCTCATATAATGGACCTAGAGCGAAATAAAGTGCTTTCCCCACCTTATTCTCACAATATAATTTTTTCTTTCTTTTCTTTTTTATTTTCTACCTACTACTGTGTACAATTCTTTCTCACACCGTCTATATGAGTAGTGAAATTAAAACGCTAGTTACGCCTATTACTTATATACAAAAATATAAAACCGAAAAATAGTCATTCTCCTAATTTTCTATTATGTCTATATATAAAGGTAACATAATTAATAGCATTCATCCTCCTATTTAGTAAAAATAACTGAATTCTATAAGATAATGCAAATATACTAAATTGTAAAGAAATTCCTTATGTTTGATCCCACTTTATAGTCTATTGAAATATTCAATTTAATAACCCATTGTTTGTAGCACAGATTCATTGAGATCAAGAGACTAATAGACCGCATGATTTTACCAGTTTTACACTGCTCAATCCCACTTTCCCAATTACTTAGGATTTGATTTGCTTTTCTGTCAGTATTTATATTTCATTTTCTTATTCTTTATTTCATCATTATTGAAGTATTAATCAGAGTTGTAAAGAGTCTGGTCTTCTCCATATGGACTAAGCAAATAAAGCTTTCCCTTTTCTCAATAAATTTTCTTTCTTTTCTTTTTATTTTCTACTACTACTATCAAATTTCCACATGAATAGTAAATTAAAACCTAGTTAGCTTATTAACAAATAAAATACCCCCAATTTCTTTATGTCCTATTAAGGACATAATTATAGCATTCATCCTCTATTTAGTAAAATAACTGATTTATAGAAATGCAATTACTAATAAGA
Source organism: Jatropha curcas (assembly GCF_014843425.1). The sequence goes on along the minus strand of NW_023591305.1, from coordinate 96,582 downwards.
ATTCCTTATTTTGATCACTTTATATCAAGAAATTTCATTTAATCACATTTGTTGCCATCTCAAGCTATAACCCATGTTTCTTTCTCAATCTCATTCTTAGTTATTATCAACGACACTTGTTACTTGTACATAGTACATCTGTAGGTTCAATATAGATTCAATCGACAATAACTCATAGAATTTTACTAACTAGATGCTGCCAAGCTAAAGAAATTAGAATTTCTAATTAGAACCCATACATTTCTTACCCATTAGCCCCTTTCTCAACTTTAAGTTGATTTATCACATCATATGTCCCAAATCAAAGTAATAATATTAGCAAATAGTTAGATTAGCTGCTGCCATTTTAAAATCATTCTTAATTCCCATCAAACTTGATCATTAGAACATCTATATTCACAATAAATTATGGAAAAGCATCTATATACCACAACATAAACTTGGTTCAAGCAAAAACCTGTGATCTTCTCTAGCTAGAATTTGTCCCTATATCAAAGAAACCTTAAGCCCTTGATTAAACACATACATTATAAGCTAGTTAACCTATTTTCCATTAAGAATTTAATTTACAACTTTGTTTGCATCATATCACAGCCATTATTAAGTTGAATAGTTAAAATGGCTGCCATTTTAAAGATCCTTAATTCCCTCACCAAATTCTGCGTTAAACTAAATAATTCATTTATTTCTATATGGAATTTCAGTTTATACCTCAACTAAGAAACAATACCAGAGTTTCTAATTAGCATCTATAATACAAAAGCTAATTGTTTCATTTTCCATCAAAGTTTTAAAGTATAATATCAATCTCCTTCACATTATATTAAGAACTTAAGCTAACGGCTAAAATAGTTGCTACCATACTAAGGGATCCTTGATTTCTTCACAAAATTTCAATAGAAGCAATAATCTACCTATTCCTATACATTTATCAATTATATTTGCAATAGAAATTCAATTCATATATCAACTAGAAGGTAAAGATCAAAATTTCCATCAAGAGTTAGCATATAATATATATATCCTAGATAACTTATCTAAAACTCAGATTATAGCTTACAACAACATTTTTTTTTTTGCAAAAAATTTCTAAACTAATCTGCGTATACAGTTGCTACGGGTCTCAATTTCTACACTAACTCAATTTATGTCTCAAATCCTTCAACTAAGATTAAAGAACTCATGGAATAAATCTAAGAGGATCAAAATATGCTTACTTGACTGTAGAATATGCCAGAAAATCAAAGAGGAGCAAAGGCAGCGTCGACAGAAGCTGTCGATCGAAGAAGGATCGCAACTCACCTTTACTATGCTCGCCGAAAGAGAAGGAGAGAGAGAGAGAGAGAGAGAAAGAGAGAGAGAAAGAGAGACCAGAGCTTCTTCATCGACGAGAGAGAAGCCGGACTCCGAGGAAAGTCGAGGAGCATGAGACTCGATGCGATTTCTCGATCAAAGGAGGTCGCAGCTCTCCTGCGCCTTCTACGTTCACTAAGAACAAAAGGAGAGGGAGAGAAAGGGAGGTTGGAACCGCTGCGGCAGGGAGGCGATGCCGAGGAGGCGCGGCGAGGTCGGGCGCTGGTTTCTAGTGGTCGAAAAATGAAAGAAAAAGAAATGGGGAGGGCTAAGTCGGCGCTGAAAGTAGAAGTTTCTAGGTAGTTTTTGCTTAGGTTTTGGTTTGGTTTGATTCGAAATTGGTTCGGTACAAATCATGGTTTTTTGTGTGGTTTTCAATCTTTTCATGGGTTTCTCCAATGGTTTAATTTAATTCATAGGTTTGGTTTAGCAAATAAGGTATCTATTGTTAGAATTTATTTAAATAATGTACAAAACTATTTTTAATTGTAAAAAATATATCCTTAATATAATTGGTTAAAATTAATATTTAGATTTTCAAATGAAAAACTTTTGAAAATGATATTCCGAGTCGTTTCAAATTTAAACTATGATGCAAGAAAAAAATAATACTAGTTAAATTAAACTTATTATTACTTAGATAAAAAATTTTAAATCAAATAAAATTACATAAATTATAAAAATAAAATAAATAAATAAACAATAAAAAATAAATAAATCTGAAAGGTCAGAATTAAGACAAATAAAAGAAATATAATAAAATAAAAAAATTGGACAATGAAGACAATCAAAATCATTAATTAGTAAGCTATCTCTAATCAACGAATGCGTAAAGACTTGCTATTGGTACGTATGGCTTAACAACAGGTGAATAAGCCTTTTACGTACCAGACTATCTCTGATAAACGAATAGACAATTGGCGCGTAAAGGCTTAGTACTGATACGTAAGGTTTAACAACAGGCGCGTAAGTCTCTCACGTACCAGTCTGTATCTGATATGAAAAAATAGAGTTTCAACGTTTTTTAAGCACACAGATCATTCAACTAAGCCACAAAACAACAGATTCCTCATTCATAGTAATACCAAATTAATTAAAACATCTCATGTTCATTTTTTTTTAAAATATAAAATCGTGTTTAAGGAATTACTTTAATAAAAATCATATTTAAACTAGAAAATAAAACCACATCAATGACCTCTTTCAAAACTACTTAAGAAAATCAAATACCTTTAGTTTATATTAGATTTATGAGTTTTAGAACCTAGAATCTAAACACTTATTAGGTACTTTCTCTTATTGTTATAAATCAAAGCATATAAACTATAAATATAAATGATACACTCTTAATTTTTGTTTTCGAAACTTTTGAATTTTTATTAAATCAAAAATCTGAATTTTCGACTGTCTGAGTTGCAAATACTGTTTAATTCTGATTCGAGCCCAAGTTTATGGAGTTGAGCCCAAGTCCAAAACACATTATCGGAATTACCGAGTTGAGAACCCTTAGAAAATTTTAAAAAATAAAAAAAATAAAAAAATATAAATTTGGAGCTCTAATTATTTATTTCTTATATATATATATATATGTGTGTGTGTGTGTGTGTGTGTGTGTGTGTGTTTATTGTCCGAAAACTATTTTGAAATTTTTATTAGAATCAAGAAAATACAATGAATTATATAGAACGCACTATAGTCTGAGATGCAAAATTACTAGATTTACTAATTCCTATGATACGAGACCCAAAGAGGTATTAATGGAGTATGAGAGCACTCACTCCATAGTATCACAAAAACACATTTATTCAATTGGATTGAAGTGATGATATACTATATCATAAATATAACCAATATATATCGGTTAAACATCTTTGTGCTCCCTGGGTGGATTTCTGAAGAACCTCTTTTAGATATTCTAAAACTAAAAACATTAATATAATTTTGGACACCTCAAATTTATCTTATTATCTTTACTATTCATAATACAGAGAAATGTATGTATGTTGATAAGCTGCTCGTCGCTCGGTACTGATAGTTGGATGCTGTCTCTCGTCTGTGTTTTTGCTAGTTGCTGATATGTGGTTTGTGTGCTTGACTCTACACACTCATAATTTAAAGAGTAAAAAATCAAAATAATCAATAGATTTAATTACTCTTATATTATTATCCTATTATATATCATTCACTCTTGAACCAGTAAAAGGATAAGACGTTTTCTAAGAATGTCGTAATCAAATATCATGATTATTATTATTATTATTATTATTATTATTATTGAACAAATAAAGGAAATGTTCTAGAATGTAACAAAAATAATTAAAAATAAATCAAACCGAACCTGGAAACCAACTTGATTTTTTTAAAACCATATAAAAACTTGTTAACAGAGTAAAAATCTAGTTAAATCACTGATTTGGACCAAATCGGTTCGAATCAAACTGGAATGGTCTAGAAGTCCCTAGAATGTTGCCAAATTATTTTTTGGCCCCATTTTCTCTCCTCTTTCTCCTCCCCTCCATCGCGCGATAACCTCCCCCTCCCTTGTTTCACTGCGTTTTCCAGCCACTGGCCATGGATTCCGGCAACCAAGCACTCAAACTTCAAGTGCTCGACGAGAGGAACCCACCCATGGTCTTCATTCAAGCAATTGACGCCTGAAGTACGAGAGATTGCGTTCGAGAAGGTCGCACATCACCATTTTCTTTTTCAGGTGATCGACGCCGTTCCTGGCGGCTTCAAGGCGAGGGACACACGTTGACCGACTCCTCACTTACAGGCGAGTCTTTCTCTCCTATCGATTTTGGCAGTAGGGCTCGACGGATGGAATCGCCATGGACGGCAGTGGCAAAGCCACTGTCGAGGCCATTTCCTGCCAAATTAGGCACACTCAATCCGAGTTGGTCACGGATTCAGAGTCCCCATAAGATTTCGAGCATTTTGGTATAAACATTGCTCAAATCCGGCCATAATCAATTTTCACGGCGGCTAGCGGCGACGGTCCGATGACCGGTCGGCAACACTCCGACGAGGCCCCGAGAGACAGAATTATCTTCTCTTTGCACTGATCATGGAATCATCGCCCAATTCTCAATTGGTACATTTTAAGACCAATTTCCCCATTTTCGGTATAAATTCTAAACTTAATAATTATTAGTTAATTAAATTGAATTTGAATGAATAATCAATCAAATATAATTTTCCTCTCTCACCCAAAACTTCCTTCCTGGTTGTATAAAATTTACTAATAAGCGTTTTTTTAAAATTAAGTTTAACTTTATGTTGGAGATTAAATTGAATTTGAATTTGATACAATGAGAGGAATATATAAGGTTCAGAGTTGGACGTAAGAAGTGATAGATTATATGCCTCATGTATTAATACAGTCCCACAGTGCTAAGAGCAAACTGGGTAAATGTAGATGCAAATAATTCTGAATATTGTTAGAATATATTTCATGAACATTAGTTACAACTGAAAGTTTGGTATGATGAATAGTATTTAAATCCCATAAAGTGATTTGAATGAAAATATGTAAGCATAAAAATTTAAGTTTATTATAAATATAATATGTTTTTATTGGTTGAGAAGTTAAATAGGTGTATAAGGACTGCATAGATGTAGATTTTAGAATGATTAAGTAGATTTATTATATGCAATTTTAAATAATATTTATTAATATAGAAATTTCATGTCTTGTATGATATAATGTTTAGTGTAGAGTTAATTTTATTAATTGTAAATAAATTACTATATAATTTAATATTTGATTATGGAAAATATTAAATACAGTAGCGCTCGCATAAAATAGTTATATGTGATTATGATTTGAATAGGAAAATAAGTTATATAGTCTCATGCCTGATAGCGCGTGATGGGGTTATAGATTTGATTTTTATTTAGATGTGGCAAGCCGTGTATGACTCATGAGCCCTTGTGAAGTATTGACACTTGAAATTTAGGATTAATATCGAAGTATCGTGTGAATGAATAAATTAAGGTTATGGGCGACGGAGAATCGGATCAATTAGATATGATTGGTATAGAATGTTGAATTCCCGACGGAATCGGGCCTATTGAATTATTTGCGTTGATATTAGAGAGGTCTACTTATTTCATAACAAAGTAATTTCTATGAAGGAGTCAACCTCTAGGCGTCGGAGAGAATTTTAGACATTTTTATCGAAACTTAGGCTCAATACATTCTCCATACGTCGGTTTAATAGATTCATTTTCTGTTCTCTTCCTGAATTACCCTTCCACTTATTTTATACTCTCGATTAATCATTTTTGGTGTATTAACAAATTTAATTGTTATTCTTCAATTATTTTCTAAAAATCAATATTATTCACAATTGTATTTTATAAATTATAGTTAATAAATTTATTTTTTTGCATTAATTATATTATTGTTAATTATAAACTATATTGTGTTGTATTTTTGTCTCATAATCTTGACTTTTTAAATTTTAGTATAATTAGTATATGCAATAATATAGTGGGAGTAGACTAAATTGTGCAAAAATCCAATTATGATGTTTAACCTGATTTAATATGTTACATACTTGCACTCTTCTCATGTTGTCAGTTTTACTACATTCGTAAAAAATATGAATGGGTCATTTGAATATTATTTTTGTACTTATAATGACTTACCTCAGTCTAGTGGTGGTATTGTGTGTGCGAGATTGAGATTTGATGTGGTCCAGCCCAAGGTTTGTAGTGGCAGTGGTCCACGAGAGCCGTTGGTCCATAAGATAGCGGATTACAGGATATAAGGTCACACACCACTAACTAGTGTCATCATTTAAAATAATGATTGAGCGTTAGACTATTGACATAAGTTGATAGATATGCGATAAGGATATTAGATGAAAATCACTTAGATATTTCGGCACTACCTGTGGTAGGTTAATGGAAAATGAAAAGATATATTAACAGAGAATGAGTGAAAAATAGAGAAACCATGAGAGAGCTGGTCAAACGTGAGAGGAGAGATGTAGAGGACCAGGTCTCTGTTAATATTGTTGTATCATGTATCTTGGAGCTATACGGCTCTAAATCTTTAATTCTTGCACAACAATTATTAACCAAGGGTAGGGGCCATGGTGTTTAGTATGTGTGATACCGTGCTCCATTATAATGAGGATTACCGTTTCCCCCCATGAGAAATTTAATTCACGAATTTTTTACTATACCGTGTTAAGAACGTCGATCAGAACCTCGAATTTCCACGGATGTGGATGTAGAGTGGTGAGAAAGATGTTAGAGGATAATTAGGTGAAACATAGTGACGTGGTGATAATGACTCTATGTATGTGTGATCTCGTAACTTGCGTAGGAAATAATATTATTAAATAGTCGAGATTTCTAACTCTCTTAGAATGTTTGAAATAGTGATATTGAACAACGATTGGTGTTGGAGAGCTATCGTTTATATAGTGAGTATCCGCACCATGAATGCTTTGAATTACTTATTGGAAAATTCCTCTTAATATATATTTGTGAAAGATCCACACTCACAATGGATGCGCTATTAAAGTTTCTATTGGCTATAAACCCACGGTTATAGTTTCTCTTAAATTCGGTAAGGGTGGTACTCTAAAGTCTCAGTGCTCATATCTTCGAGAACAGCAGCCCCGGACATAACTAAGGAAAATTTTATACCTCGCAAACGATGCTATTACATGAAAATAAAAATGTATGTGCATAAATTTGCAGTACGTAATTATGATATTAAGAATCATAATTTGTAGTATCGTAACGAGGGAGAGTTAGTAAGCTCCATTACAATTATAAAAAGAAGGATTTTATGACAATGTTGCAAGACAGCTTTTCGTTTGTTTGTGTTTTACTACATAATGACATATTAGTAGTTCCTCTTTTTAACCCAGTATTATGTAGAAATATATTGCGGATCTAATTGTTTACAATATTTCCGCATCCCCAATTCTGTAAGAGAGAAAGTGTCATGTTAGGAATTGATAAATTTTTGTCTGGGCCCGGTAGAATGTTAGAATAAATTCTTTGAGGTTTATTTTCCGAGTCAAGTGGAGAGAGGTTACAAATTGTGAGAGATTTAGATATTGTAATTTAATTTTTTTGGCGATAGTAGATCTTATAGAGTACTTGAGGTTTATTTTTCCTAGTAATATGGGCTGAATGTTTGAAATTTATATTGAGATAGTAGATTTTAGTGTTTCAGGCTTACTACAGGCCTGGAGGCTTTAAGCTTACCTGGGCCCTAGTGCCGATCCGGCCCATGGAAATTGGTCGTGACAATAAACGATAAGATGGTTCGATGCTCTCAGTCTGTGATGTTGTTCATGTTGGGTTTCAATATCAATAATACATAGCGGAAAGAGATAATTATAATAAAATAATTATTCCACTAGGGATCCGTTTAAATGATTAAAGCAATAAAATTATTTAGAAGAATAAGTCTTTTGCATATTTTTCAAAACTTCAATCTACGCAGCTAGGTTATCACAAACCACAAGCCGTCCGAGTGTCCGGCCTCTAGTAGGATCCATATGAATGGACAATCGAAAAACTTTAAAATTATTTTAAAGGGTTGAGAGATTAGAAAATATGATGGTGCTAGCTATCTAACGCTCTATGTTTAGTTTTGTGGCTATGAACAACAACTGTCTTTAGACTGTCTTTTAAATCTTATATATATGAAAATCGTATGTTATAAATTAATTATAATTATTTATTTAAACCATTTAAATAATGATAATATGTATTAGTTACATCTCATCAAGATAAAGTATTAAATTAAATTAAAATATAAATAACCCAAGCCATAAAATAAAAAATACTTAATTTATACCAGGAGCTAGATTGCATAGACACAGAACACGAGAGATGGAACGTAATGGATATATGATAATAAATAAACAATCATTTATAATAAATAAAATATTTAAAATAAAAAATAATTAATTTTTTATTTTAATATAATTAGTTTAAATTAAAATTAAACTAAAATACATATAACCCAAACTATAAAATAAAAGACATTTAATTTCTTATTTTAATGATTACCTTGACGTACGGGGTAATCTTATGTATCAGAAGCTAGATCGCACAGACACAGGACCCGAGATACAGAAATGTATGAGATACGATAATTTTTAAAAAATGTAGGACATTCACTCGCTTAAAACACACCACACTAAGTAAGTAATATATTAATATTTTAAATAAATAAATAATCATTTATAATGAATTATAAACACAGAATTAAAAAAACTTAATTTCTTGTTTCAATGACACAAAAACAAATTAAAAAAAACACCTTATTTGGTAATAAAAAAAATCTTGGTTGATTAGCTTGATGTATAGAGTAGTCTCATATACCAGGAGTTATGTTGCATGAAAACGGGATATGACAATTTTTAAAAATGTATTACACTAAATAAGTAATACATTAATATTTCAAATAAATAAACAATCAATTATAATAAAATATAAACATAAAATAAAAAAATTAATTTCTTATTTCAATGAAACAAAAGCAAATTAAAAGAAACACTTTATTTTTATTGGTAATAAAAAAACCTTGGTTGATTAGTTTATTTTTATTGGTATAAAACCTTGGTTGATTAGCTTAGTATAAAAAGTAGTTTCATATACCAGGGACTAGGTTGCACGGCGGGACACAGGATATGAGATACAGGAACGTACGGATACGATAAAGATTTGTAAAATGTAGGACATTCATATGCTTGGAAGACACACTAGGATACTAATAAGTAATACATTAATATTTAAAATAAAAAGGGAAACAATCATTTATAATAAATTCATAATAAATATAAAATAAAAAATACTTAATTTCTTATTTCAATAGTTAAATTCTCAAAATTATTATCACTATTGAAAAACATATTAATAGTGTATATATTTTTTTATGTAGGTCATACCATGCAAGAGTTTTGCTATTGCATAACTCCTGAAAAAGCTTAGCAATGACACTTAAGAAAACATATTTTAGCATCGCAACTTTTTAGCATATCTTAATAAGATACAATATCATTTTATTATGTAATTTTACTATTTTTGAATGATGCTATAAAATATTGTTTTATTTTTTAATGTTACCGTGTGCATCGTACAGATTATAAGGGAAAACAAAATAATTATATTTTCAGATACTATCATATAGGAGGAAAAAACTAAATTAATATTAATAAGAAAAAACTATTTTATTTGAAAATAAGAAAGGAATATAAGGGAAAATATTTTCGATAATTTTCTCTTCAAATTAGATGGAAAATAAAAAACTATAAAAATAAATTTGTAGAGAAAAATTAATTTTATTTTTCTTTTATATCCAAAAAAAATAAGTAAAAGCTTTTCCAAAAAAAATTTAGTTCCTTCTTTTTTTTTTTGATTATTCATTAATAAAAAAAGATACAAAAATAATTAAAAAGAACATTTCATCACGCGATACGGGAACGTACGCGATACGATAAAAACATTTTTCATTCACGCGAATACGGGAAAGTACGGCGATACGGAATTAATTTTTAACCAAAGTAGGGAGATCTACACGCTTAAGACAACACTACACTAAAGATACTATAAATATATTAATATTTCAAATAAATAAACAAACATTTATAATAAATCATAAACATAAAATAAAAAATACTTAATTTCTTATTTCAATATAATCAGTTAAATTCTCGAAATTATTATCACTATTGAAAAATACATAAATAGTGTGTGTCCATTTTTTGATGCAGGTCATACTAGAAGTGTCAACATTGGTCACGACAAGCGAACATGATTCGCCCAACACACGAAATAAACGGATTAGGGTTAAGGTTAAATGAGTTCGTGTCATAAACGACTCACCAATTTATGACACGAATATAAACGTATTGTGTCGCGGATTGACACGAGGGTTAGGCGAGTGACCCGTTTATTTAAGAGTAAAGAGGTAATTAGTGTTAGATATAAATACTCCAGCTAAAACCTATTTAAATTTTATTGTTGTATTACTTTTTATTTTAATTATAAATCTTGAAGAATTTATGCATTTTATGTGTAAAAATTTATTTTTAAATATGATTGGAGTTAAATAGGTTAAAAGTTAAAAATATTATAAGTAGGTTAAGTGGGTGGTATATAGGTTAACACATCCACTTAACTTATTTATGATATTTTGTGTTTGTATTTGAGCTTATATAAAAAATTATTTCACCTTACATATTGCTCTCGTACATCGCGTGGGTTTAGAGCACTAGTACATATGAATAATCAGGATTTCAGTTTAAATTAACTATATTTGAATTTATTTAGCTATTTAAATAATAATCATCAATTAGAGATACTTAGGGGCTTGTACTTAATCTAAATTTATGTAATCTTAATCAAATGTAGGAACATAAATCAATTAAGGTAACTTAATAAATTTAAGGTAATTGGGTTAATTAAATATAATTATAATTTTGTCCTTAATGTAATGTTCCAAAACTTATTTGTAATCAAGTCATACTTGATTCGATTTCTCGTTTTCACTTTCTCATATTCATTCTTATGTGTGTGACCTTTTAGGATCCAAATATATTGGCGACAAATATAAATTAAATTAATTAATTAATATTTGAAGGTCAAGTACATTATTCAGCAACATGTCATGACTACCTAAATATTTAGAAAGTCAAAGTGGTTTGACATAACTTTTCAGTGCATGATTTATCAATGTAGTTAATATCCCTTCATTAGTAATATTCTGATTTAATAATTAAGCATTGAGTGTATCCGCTTTACTAAATCATATTAGTTCTCTTAATCTTAGCTACTAATCATTTGAATGAAATTTCAAATCTAATTTGCTAATTTCATTCTACCTTGCGCAAAGATTTCTTAATCAATACTAATAGAGAACAATTAGAACATTTGATTTCTTAATCAATACTAATAGAGAACAATTAGAACATTTTCACTGATTTACTTAGGGTGATGAATCCTTTCTTAATTACACAAGTATCTCCATATAGTTCCTACTATGTTTAATTAATCATTGCTTATTATTCATGAATGAATAATGTGAATGAAGAATCAAAACATAATCATTCCCATACAATAGGGGTGGCCATATTACGGTTCCGGGATCCGGAACTGTCGTTTTGAACCGGTCCCGAACCGTAATCGGAACCGGTGGGAATCGAAACAGGTCCGAACCGGAATCGGAACCGGAGATTTTCACTTCGGTTCGGGTTCCAGTTTTGTGGAACCGCAAATCGGTGGTTCCACAAAACCGGTTGGAACCGGATTGGAACCGCCGGTTCTCCGGCCGGTTAGAACTGGCGGTTCGAGCCGTTAGAAACTGTCAGTTTTTTGTTTTTTTTTTTAAATTTTGTTGTGAAATCTCTTAATTACCCCTCCCAACAACCATAAACGGCTACATAAGTCCCAACAACCATAAACGGCTACATAACGGCTAGTTTTCAAGGGTATTTTGGAAAAATCAATTTTTTGATTTATTATAAATGCTCATTTCATTTAGCAAATTCATCACAAAAAAAAAATCTCTACTGCTCGTCTACTCTCTCATGTAACACCCTCCGCCCAAGTCCGAGAGACCCAACGGCGGATGCCACATTCGGCCGAGAGACACCGTCTTTAACTTAACATATAAATCATAAAAACTAAATTATGAATTAGAAAGTAATTGGTAATTCAACAAGTTTCGCGAGTAATTTTTTCTTTGTAATAGAAATTTCAATTTTAATTTTCCTTGCATTTTTTTTTTTACCACATTGGGAAGATCCTACATAATAACTGTAAGAATATCCCTTTAAAAACTGAGCCGAAACATGTGAATACAAAGAATACAAAACACTCCCAATTAACCTCCAAACTTCCAACATCTCCAAGGAATCATCATAACACAATAACACTTTATATATTTTCATAACTGTATAAATCCTCAATAGCATTTAATATCCAGCAATTCATTATATCTATCAAGTCTTCATATTTTAAACTATTTCATATTCAATCATTTCATAAGTATTATTCTTCTCGCCAAATACGTATGCCAAAATAATTACATGCTTCACTTATCTTTCCAACCACATAAGCTCTAAAAAAAAAATGTAATAATTATACATGCCATAATTCTTAATTATACAACTCTCAATCTACTACCAAATTAGTCACTTCTGCTTTGATAGTACTCACTTCTGTTTGATATTTAACTTTTAAAATCTTCAAAATAGCGACCGCAATCTTCAACTACGCGTGATAAAAACGACGCGCTGAGTATAAAAACTCAAGTGGTGCTCATAATTCACATACTACTTACCAAAGTTGCGATGGCAACTTACTTTAAACACAAATTTCGTAAAATCATTTATAATCATAAAATCATTAAATTTCAACATGCATTTACATTATAGCAAAAGAAATATCAAATAAACTATTACTTAATAACATAAATCATTTAATTCTTTATACCATAAATCCTTTACTTAAACATTTAATCACTATAAATAATTTAGTTCTTTACTTAGAATATCAAATAAACTTATAGTTGTAACATAATAATTTAATTCTTTCAAATCATAAATTCATTACTTGAACATTACATATACTCTTTATTTTTAATACCATGCACCGAAATATCATGCTTAGAAAATTCATTTGATAACATAATTATTAATTTCCAAAGAAAGGTTTACTAAAATAATATGATCTCATTCGTTTAATTTTCTTACAAATATTTTTCATAGGGCTCATATACACGTAGGAGAAAAAGAAGCAGATAGGTTTTCAAAACAGATTCATAATGGCCTTAGGTCGCCAACCTTTTCATAACATATAGAGCGCGTCCGCCCTAACATAAGACACCCACGTGCCTAGCATATGATCATAGCTGTCTAGCATATGATCATAGCTTCTTATCAGAATGGCATCAAATGCCGAAGAATGGCAAATCAAATGCCGAGATGGCTCTAATTCAGACAGAATAAAAATCAAAAATCAGGCAATCAAATTCACACTAAGTATATTAGAGCCCAAAAATCCTTGTTTTAATTCTTACTTCATTAATCCGCTCTACAATAATACTACACTCTACTCTATATTAACTGCTTCTCTACTCTATAATCTCTCTTTTAAGTTTATTATTCTCTCTATTTTTTTTTATTCAATTGTCCAAATTATTATCTTATATCATATAATGGCAAGTGGAGGAAACTCAAATTCTGGTAAGGGCAAGGGAAAAGATTGGAGAAACACAATATTCAATCTATCCCTACAAACAGACATCTTTGATTTCACTCCCAACTCATTTAAATTTTGAGGGATTATCTCAAATGAATTTGGAAATTCCACTCAAGATCTGAATTTAAATATGAAAGCAATTACAAGAAGAGGAAGAGCAAGAGCAAGAGCAAGAGCAACGAGCACAAAATTGGTTGGAATAGAGTCAAAGACAAAGTTCCTAACATATTTCGCCTATTCATTTCACGAAAAAATTCAAAAGCGCGAAAAAATGTACGATGTAATTTGTAATTATTGTGAAAAATCTTATAATTTAAACAGGCGGGCGGCTTTTGGATCATTTGGAATTCTATTTGGAGACAAAATCACAACAAAAATAGGAGTGATCGGTCTCAAACACAATTTCTTCTGGGTACACATCTTCTACCTTTTCTTTATTTCAATATTCTGAAAAAAATACAAAAAGAAGAATTAGGCAAAAATGATTTTCTATGGTATCATTTATCTTTTAGTTTGGGTGAAAAAGTAGGGGCCCCTTTTTAATAATTATTGTCCAAAAGCTTTAAATCCTTCTGCTAAAAGTGTGGCCAAGAAATAGCTGGTAAAACGACTATTATTCTTATAATAATAAAGGAAAAAAAGAGTTAGAGCTTTTATTTTCTCAATGAAAAAATTCGTGTTTCATTGTGAATATTTGGAGTGATCATTTGCAAAGATTCTTATATGGGCCATTACATGTCAATTGGATTGATGATGATTGGAAATTCAAAAAAGAATTATTGCATTTCATGTTTTTTGATGATAAACATACTGGCAAATAATATTTATAGAAATAATTGTTTCAATTTTAGATGAATTATAAGTGAAAAAAAATGTTTTCCAATTTCATTTGATAAATGCTTCTGGCTAATACCTAAATCAATTATTGAACTTTTAAAAATATTTGTGAACCAAATATTGGTGGAAAATTTTTTCATAATAAGATATGCATGCCATGCTTTTAAATTTATGTGTACAAGATGGTTTTAAAAAATTCTTGAATATTTTATTTCTCCATTAAAAAAAGCTATTTCATATTTTATGGGACATCCCCAAGTGATGAAAAGTTGGGGGCTAAATTTTGTAAGGAAAATAATAAAAGACCAAAAACGTTTTTTCAAAGGGATGTCCCAAATTCGTTGAATTCAACATATGATTACTAAATGAGTCTTTTTCTTATAAGAATTAATTATGCTTTTTTGTTACTAATAATATTGAAGATATTAATTTATATCCACAAAAATTTGTATTTGTGGCAAAGTTTTAGATGTAATTTTAAAAATTTTTAATGATGGCTCCTATAAATTTAGTGGGGTTTTATTATCCTCCACATCTCATTTATTTTTTAACCTTGTGTATAATATTATTAGTGACTCCAAGAATTTGAAAATGATTGTATATTAAAAGATTGTATTTTTTCAATGAAAAAAAAATGGTTTATCTTATTTTAAAATATACCAACCCCTTTATCTGTTGCTATTGTATTGATCCTAGATGTAAAATTGATGTTTTTATGTGAATATTTGACTATTTAAATTATGAATTATTAAATCTTGATATATGAGATAATGTTTTAATATAAATGTAGTATTGGCATGACGTTAAACAAAATATTATGGCAATTAAATAATGAATTTGTTCAATTTTTTAGTTCATCTAGCTTCTAATTCTTCTCAATCTAATATTTCAACAATTTCCAAACACAAAAAGGGGTAAGTGGTGTTGGTGTTGGCTGAAAGGTTTTTACTAACCAAAGACAAAAAAGACAAGGGAATCCAGTTTCTTTTTCTGAATTTGATAATTATCCTAAACCACTTCTTTTGAGTTTGGTTGAGATTATATGTAATAACTAATTTTCCAATTTTAGATTAAGTAGAGTCGTTACGCCAATCTTTTCCAAATACTTTTTTTAATTGCAAAAACCAAGTTTTAAGCAGCTCCAAGTCTGCCATCTGTTGGCGGTTGAAACAAGCTTTTAGTCAAGGATGAAAACATACTTGATGAAACACGAATCTCGTTGACACCCGATTCATTAGAAGCAGCAATCATGGCGTGGATGATTGGAGCAAGGCCGAACTAAGAAAGCATAAAAAATCTAAAAAGAAAAATGAAGATATATATATGTTTATACGATGGGGTCCTCAAGGGAACATCAACCGGTGGTGCAATAGTGAATAGGTAAAAAGGGTGGATGTTATAAGTAGAAGAATTCGTAGGCTTTGATTCCTCTAATCCCAAGAGATACGAGGGCAACTTATTTTTTTTTTTAAAATTAAAGTTCAACCATTTTTTTTTTTAAATTGTGTTTCAAACTATTTTAAACACAAAAAATAAATTCAGTTGAAGAATTTTTAAAAAAAAATAATTAAGTTCAAGTCTTTAAAAAAATAAATTTTAATTCAAGCATTTTTTAATTTTAAAGGTGTATTGTTTTACAAAATAACTTTCACAATTTTATTCAATTTTGAAAAAACCGGTTTAGGTGTATTTTTTTTACAAATAACTTTCACAAATTTATTAAATTTTGAAAACCGGTCTTCAAAATTTAAAATTTAAAATTATGCGATTTTCCGAAAAACCGATCGGAACCGTCGATTTCGGAACCGGAATCGGAATCGGAACCGTTCGGTTCCAAACCGAAATCGAAACCTGAAATTTTCGATTTGGTTCCGGTTCCAATTTTTTAGGAACCGGAACCGTCAGTTCCGGAACTGTGGCCACCCTTACCATACAAGATAGCTCAATAATTTCCAGTCAAAGGATCACTTACACAGCCATCACTTGAGTATTCCATAGACACAGGTAACTCTCCATATGGAATTCTCATGCAAATCAATTCAGTGGACTTGTTCAAATAATAAGCATCTACATATTAGTTCTAGATATCACGTATATTTCAGCTTATAAGAATAACTGCATCTCTAAGGAAAGAATATAATATGTATCAGTCTCAACAGCTCTAATCATTGTCCAATAATGAGGAGAACATTGATCGTAAATATTTAGAGATACTGTTTTAATGCAAATATAAAACTCATAATTATAACCACATTATAATTTATTTCGCAAAGTAGTAGTGTCTCATGGACTATATTTTTTACCAAGATTCAATAAATAGAATATAAAAAATAAATAAATGTCTTTTATTAAATAATAAAATATTTATTACATGAAATATTATAACCAAAATATAAGTAATCAAATCGGGTATAGGGCATATAACTAACTATTCATACCTTTTAATCGATTCTCAAATTGATTTTTGCGTTTTCTTCCTTTTTTTGCAGTCTTTCTCTTTCCTTTGTTGCGTTTTCTTTTATCTATTTCTATCTTTTTTTTTTTAACGTTAATCTCTCTTTTTTCTTTTTTCTTTTCTTTTTGTTTTGCTTTTTTCCACTCTAGCTTTCAACGCTTTCTTCCCCCCCTTATTTATCGTGTTGTGTTTTTTATTTTGCTAGGTTCTCCCCCTTTTCACTCCCATTGGACTCTTCTTCTCTCCTTAATCCTTATATCTTCTTTCTGTTTTGCACAACTTTTTTTTATTTATCCTCAAATAATTACTAATTATTTTAGAGCAATTACTAATTATTTTTGGATTTTATCTTTTTGGGCGATCACTCGTTATTATTGGGCTTTAACTAATTATTTTTAGGCTTTACATATATTCTTAACCCAATCCAAAATTCAATTAGCCCAATATATGTAAAAAATTATAAAAAATTATAAACCATGCAATCCGGAAAATTTCCAACGTCAATTAATTAGAGAATCGAAGAATCTTCATCATCGAGCATAAGGGTAAAAATCGAGCGTTAACAATTTTTAAAACTTTTTCTCTATAGATTATGATTTCTCTATAATACTTTCTCTCCCTCCATAATCACTACCACCTATATCTGAAAATCTCTCAATGGATTCCTATTTCAGAAACATTCATTTTAGAACTTTGAGATGGGTCAAAGCTCACAAAGGTAAAAATAGAGGCAACAATATTCAAAGGAGATTGGATTTGGAGACAAGGTAAGCTTGACAAGTTTTATTTTGGCCATTGCAGGAGTATCTAAGAGTTGAATTGCTTGTGTTGGAACAATTTGTTACAGCTTTTTGCCACATAAAGCTGTTGTGCATGAATCAATAAGCAAAAAGCAAGAATAATAGCAATTATACAATTTCTCTTTCTAGTTTATCTCTCTAAAATAAGAAAAGAATAAGAAGAAAAAGAGATTAATATAGTAATAGAAATCCTTATTCTTCCTTATTATTATTGTTGAAATAATAATAAGATTATAATTTTCAATTTAGAGAGAAAATATGAACAAATTTTTCTCTCTCTAAAAGTTTTGGGGTTTAAACATTTCTTGATATCAGTTTTAATTGGTGAGTGGTGATCAAAAAGGAAAATGAATGTAAAAATTAAGTTTCCCATAAGATTCTAATCATTTTAGTGGTAAGGTTGAAAGATTCTTAAATAACCCATTTTTTCGCCATATCAGGCAATAGTACCGGCAATATTCTGGCAATATACAAAATTGATTTTAGAACAAAACTGATTTTATTTTTTAATTAAGGCCATTGAAGTCATTTCATAGCAATTTAATGCTTGAAAATGCATAAAATGGAGGAAGGGAAACAATGTTTAACGAACTAAAAATATGAGGGTATAGTAGTGTATTTAAAAAAATATAAGGGTATAGTAGTTAATTTCAATAAAACGTACAGGTACCCTTATGAAAATTTGTGATTATAAGAAGAAAAAAGTGTTTTAAACATTAATCAAGATTCACAGTGGGATTGTTGTTACATGTGATATGTGGACTTCAAGCAACAAAAAATGGCAGTGGTAATTACAACAAACTACATTGATAATTGTTAGGTTTTGCAAAGTCGCATGTTAAGGTATTTTCTGACCCATATATTGTATTATTGCTTTTACTTGTATTGTTTTTTGCTTTAACTTATAGTAATTGACAGTTTCTTGGATAAAAGGAAAAACTTTATTAATTGTTATTTGTAATGTTTGTTGAATATTTTAAGAATTTTATTATGCTGCGGAATTTTATTCGTTTTTCAAAGTTTGTTAATGTTATGTAATATATATTAATGCTGCGGAAATTTTATTCGTTGTTCAAAAGTTTGTTAAATGTTATGTAATATAATATATATATATATATATATATATATATATATATATAAATATATAAATATATGAATTTATCATTTATATTGAATTTTTTATATTTTTTGTATTTTTAGCATAATTATTATTTTTATATAAATGGATATTGTCTGAACCGATCTTTCACGATCCGCAACCCGATCCGAAGCAGACCGAGTCATGAATCGGGTACCTAAATTTTTCACGCATCAGATATGGATATTATGAAATCTGTCCCGAACCGATCCACAATCGACCCTAGGTTCAAGTCCACTGTGCTCGTGCAAGCAAGCTACTAACTCATTTTAATTTAATTTAAGATCCAAAATTAGATGAATTTAGCAACAATAAAGTACATAAATACGTGAAATAGACTTGACAATGACATAATTAGATTAATGTTTGACTGGCATCACTAGATTCAACAATCACTCAATACTGGGTTCCTTTTCAATTAAATATCTTTGGCTCCCAAAATGAGAAGTGTACTCCAGAAATATCTAATAATTATTTCTCTCTACCTGGCCCTGCTCTATCTATCCTCTCTTTGAGGAGGAAAAATGCCTACTACATGCCTCCCTTCCTGCACACCATTACCAACTGCTTCTTTCACTGTTAGAAAAAACTTATTAACCCAAAGATCATTCAATACCTTTCCTCCAAATTCCAGGAAAGTACGCGACAGTTCACTGACATGCAGAGCTTCTTCTTCTTCTTCAATTACAGATTTCGATCTTTATGATCTTCTAGGAATTGATAGCTCCTCCGATCAATCGCAGATAAAAACGGCCTATCGGACACTGCAGAAGCGGTGCCATCCGGACATAGCCGGGCCGACGGGACATGACATGGCTATTATACTTAATGAAGCTTACTCTGTTCTCTCTGATCCGAATTCGCGTTTGGCTTATGATAAGGTTTCTTTGTGTTCTTATTATTTATTATTTTGGTTTTGTTACAAATTTATAGGATGGTGACATGATTAAAACAGCTTTAAATTGTCTATAAACTTTACCACGATCAGTTGGTCTTCTTCGTTGAAAGTTCCTGTTAAAATCGATCTAGAAGTTCAGTTTTGCATAAATTATTTGCTGCGATCAAGTTCAAGGGTAAATTGGGTTACTCTTAATTTCTAGTAATTTAGTTTTAAATGGGATTCAAATCCCTGATTCTTAGGATAATTTTGTGTTTAGAAATTTTAGAGTAGTACATTTTTTGTACAGGAACAAGCAAAGATTGCTGAATTGCGTGGGTACACTGGGAAACCAATATACTCAGCATGGTTTGGATCTGAAAGTGAAGAGAGAGCAGTGTTTGTGGATGAAGTGAAATGTGTTGGTTGCTTAAAATGTGCTTTATTTGCAGACAGAACATTTGCCATTGAATCAGTTTATGGAAGAGCAAGAGTTGTTGCTCAGTGGGCTGATCCTGAGCACAGAATTCAAGCAGCCATAGATTCCTGTCCAGTTGATTGTATCTCGTAAGGATAGATTCAGCTGCAAAATTTAACTAATTCAGAAATAATTCTAATTGAATTGAAAATTTACAATTATCTTATTTTGAACAATATGCAGAATGGTGGAAAGGGAAGATTTAGCAGCATTAGAGTTCTTAATGTCAAAGCAGCCACGAGGTAATGTGCGAGTCGGTGCAAGCAATGCTGTGGGTGGACGTGTCTCTAACATATTCGTCGATGTGAAAAAATTTCAAAATAGAGCTGTTGAGGCCATCAACAAAGCAAATGCTGAGAGCTCCAAGGTATTCTTTAATGCAATGATAATGCCTTCCAAAATTGCAGCATAATAGTTCACCAGTTAATTTTAAATGTTCCAAATTATTTGTCCATTTTTTTTATTTTAGTCTAGTTCAATGTTAATATTGATGACATTATGTTGGTAATATCAAAGAAAAGTAAATAAAACCAGAGTTCATACTTGTTAACACCTAATAATATTGGAGAAGAAGAGATTAGAAGTCGAGTCTATACCCATATGCACTTTATAGAAAAAAATGACAGATAACTATGCAGAGTATACATATTTTAAGTATGATTTATTAATTTTGTGCAATTGTCAAGGTAATAACTCACTCAAAGTAACCGTAACCACACATGTCCTATTCATTTCAGGAAACAGATCTACAAAGAGAAGCCAGACTATCAGCTATTCAAGCAATCAGATCAATCTCAAATTGGTTATACTGGCAATCACCAAAATCTACATCAGAACCTCGTCAAAACCTCCCACAGATTACCCAAAAGTCGTCTGAACCAAACATTAACAAGCTCCGACAGGCTGCTGCAGCAAGAAAACAAGCAGTACACAACTTAAGACCTGTTCATCAAACCACATCAAATTACATACACCACGATGAATACTGGATTCCTTCGGCTGGAGCACTTCCGGCATCTATCAATAAGTCTGGCTTTCAAGCTACTGTAAAAGCTTCGCGTACTAAACAGCGAAAATATCTGAATAAGGAAGATCATAGAATAGAAGAGAACCAGAAGAACCCCACTAGACGGAGAATCCCAATGGTAGCCGCTGCAATTGCAGCGATTATAGTACATTTGCAAGTAAGGGAGCAAGCCATTGGCAGATTAAATGAACATATAGGTGGTGATTTCGCGTTGGCGATTGTTAATAGCTCCTGGTTACAAGTTACATTGGCAGGGATTACATGGTATTTAATTGGCATAGCAATTATAGAGCTGGTGGACGCCTTTCGTAAAAGGTTATAACAGAAGAAATACACAAATATTGATTATAAACTGAAATATAATAATGTAAAATGCATATAGCTAGTCTTTAATAATTTGTAATAAATTAGCAATAATTATGTCTATCTTAATATTCATACTAAAAATACATTTGGTTGTATTATATTATATTATGTTCCATTACCATTTGCCTGTGAATTTTATTATATTGGACTGGGCTTAGACAACAAAGTAAATCAATTTTCTAGTCCTTTCAGTCAACAAAATTGGATTGTGTCAAGTCATAAACATGTTCACAGAAAGAAAGCAGACCAAACAAATTTGCTACATTTGCAGTCAACTATCAAAGACTAGAGCTTTAGAAATATAGCACACAACTTTTCTTGATTTAATTTACTTGCTTCTATCACCTCTTCCCAGGTTTTACTAAAAATAATAACTTTGGCCAATTTTAATGCTCGCAGCTGAAAAGAATGTGTTATCGTGCATCATGTTCAAGCTGCTGCAAAGAACATCTATGGCCAATGCTAACCTTACTTCATCTATGATTATTCAAAGTGAAGAAGGAAAACCCAGTTTTTAGCTTGAAATAAAACGTCGAAGTCAGATAATGTGTATAGAAATTTGAAATTGGGACCATATTAAAGTACTGGTCAACCAGAGCAGTCCAAATTCTGAAGAGTTTTAAGCAAATATACTTTTTTCATACAAGTTCTTACATGGTCCAATGAGTAACCTTCAGACACACTTAGTAACGGTACTTTGTGGAATAATCCTTTGGAGCAATAACCAGACCACGACCTTTCCTTGCCCCGCGATAGACAGTCTCAACAATGTCAATGAACTCCTGCTTGTCCTTGAGAGCCCAATTGATTTTATTGTTATTTCCAGTTCCAAGATCAATCATGATGTGCTTGTTCCTGAAGAAGAACATCACAGTCGATGGATCATACAGCTCATACATTGTATTAAAATCTGGCACCTCTGTGATGTCTACAAGGTATATGACAGCAAAGTTCTTTATTGTCTCGGCAACAGATGCCAACACTTCATCCATCTAAAAAACATAAATAAAACCAATTAGAGAATAAATATTTTTCAAACGGTACAAACCACTTTCTAATCAAGAAAACAACTTTAGAATAAGATAGCAGCCCATGCACTAATAAAAGCAATATAGCAGATTTGACGGCAAGGAAAGGGATGCATAGTCAAGCAACAGAAAACTAAAATGGTTCCACTTGAGCCAAGATATTAAACTATTCAACTAAAGGCATAGCCTTTTAGTTCACAATCCCAATTACAAGAAAGCCAAGAATTATTTTTCAGCTTTTGAGATAAACGCAAAGTCCTAGCAGGGAAAAACAAACTAATTAACCATTACTGTGTCTTTCATGAATGACCCAGGAAGCATCACGCAGAGCAAAAAAGACGAACAATTAGGCATATCATCATAGAAAGAGGTACCAATCATATTGCTTCATAGAGCTCTTGCCTTCTTTAAAACCAAAACTTCTCAGCTTCTCAGCTTCCAGGGCATCCACAAAATACATAGCATAATCCCACACTATAACTAATTTCACAATTGTGGTTCAAACAACCCTAAAAATTGGCCATAAAATTGCTTGAAATTAAAACAAAATAAGATAGTTTTATTAGAAAATATACAGCTCTACAAAATTAAATTCGGATTAGTTACATTAATACTAATTAGGGATTTAATAATGCATTATGAACAGTCAAACATGTAGTTTCCAATTCTAGGATTCAGTAATTGATTCTTGAGATTGCACACTTCAATTTCTACTTATAACTTAAGAAATCAATTCTGAATGGATTAGAATTCCAAATTCAAAGACATAGCTCAAAGATCAGGAAAAGAAAGAAAAGGGTAAAAGGAAAAGGGTATTATTAACCTGCATGCAAGTCTCGTCCCAGTCGTGACCGAATCGAATGACCACGAGACGCTCTTCTTCCGCTAGGATTGCCTGATCGACGGCCCATCCAGAGTGCAAGTGAGGAAGCAGGTACGACATCTTCTCTCTATTTCGCTCTCCGTGACTTTCTCTCTCTGCCAAGTCCTGAATCCCTAATCTTCGATTCTTTACGATTATTTGTTAGTTGTTTATAAGGTCATGCTCGAGCGTTGGTTCCACGCACGCGTGCACTTGCCTGATTGCCTCTCCGTTACTACTGTAGGGAGCGTTAGTCGTGATTTGTTTGGGTTTTTAAAATTTAAAATTATAATAAATTGATTTTGTTTATACCTTTTGTGGATAAACCAAATCAATTTTTTTAAGTAACGTTTTTGAGTTTTGATAGGTTAAAATATTTTTTTTATTTTTACTGTGTGTTCAGTAATATAACATTTATACCGAATAGCTTAGAGGTTAAAACAATGTTTTATAAGAAATGAAGTCATATACATTTAATTTTTAGCATTTTTATATAAAGCTATTCAAATATTTAAGTGTTACTAAAATAGTTAACAACTATTAAACATTTTGCTGAAATAAACTATATAAAATATTAGATTAACCTCTATAATCTAATATTATTAAACACTATAACAGCGTTTAAATCAAAACGCTAAAAGATATTCAAAAAAAATTGTTTTGGAACACAATTACAAAAAAAATTAGAGAAGTAAAATATACCTTTAAGCTTAATAAGTAAAAATTAATGGGCAATATATTAAAGTAATAATTCAATAGGAGCAAAATGTAAAAATTCAGTAGACTAAATACAAATTAATATAATTATATATATTAAACTGTAAAAAAACCAGTGAGGGCAAGTGCCCCCATTGCCCAATTGTAGATCCGTCCTACACAGACCTATTGATTCTTAGATTATTTGCCCCTTCAAGTTATTAAGCACTGTGACGACTCTATGTTTTTTTTAGATGGCATGGTTATAGAAAATTGGTGAATTAAAATGTGAAAATTTTATGAGAAGAGTGCAGGAAAAAGGAAAAGGAATAAGCTCACAAGGAAGAAAGCTTTTAACATGGATTTTCTCTATTCACAAGGATCAAACACTCAATTTTTTATTTATGAGATCTGAATTCTTTTCACACAGACTTACCCCATTAATATAATTATAAAGTGATGAATTCTTTAAAATAGTTCTTTTATTGATACAATTTTAAAGTGATGAATTAAAATCTAGTGATGATGAAGTGCCTAGCTACCTCTAAATTTAGATATCACCATTGATTAAGTGAATTTTTTTTTTTAAACTTTGCTTTTACTTATCTAGATAGATGTGTTAGTTGCTTTTTCTCTTTGATTTTCCTTTTACTTTCTTTGTATTTGATTTGGCAGATCTTATAATTTCTACTAACATTGTAATAAATCTGAGTATAAAAGATGAACCTTCTACATGCTGTGACAATTGGTATTTCTTTTCAAGGATTAACGCAGTGTCACGTTGTGGGTGATTACTGATTACTTGCAATTTTTTATTTCCGCTCCTTCTTAATCTTGTATCAACCTTGAATTTTTTTGCCTTTGCATTTTTTGTACTGTAGTTCTCTCTCTTTCTCTTTTCCAATCCTTGTTAATGATCACAAAAGGTTATAATTTTTTTTTTTTTTTAAGTCTCTTCATATCATTTTATAACTCTAATTGATTGTCTTTCAATTCTGAAAATGTAATCGACTTTTTTTTAATTTACTACTCCCTCTGTTTTATTTATTTGAACAAACTTTTCATTTACGTTGATCCTTTTTTTAGACAAAGTCAGTACTATTTTTAATAAAAAATGAAGGTACAAAATTTATATTGTCCCTTTATATAGCATCATTTATTGTCTTGATATGTGAAAATATCAAGTTAGTGGAAGACAATACAGAAAACGCATTTAATGGTTCTATGTTTACAAGGCAATGGTTTTATTCCGTTCTCTCTCCACTTTAATTAAAAAATGCATCAAACAATCAATTTATGAGTGCAATTTTAGTTCACTGTACTGTTTTTATAATTCTCTTCAATAGTGTATAACTTAAAGATTGTGCCATGCCAAACCCTAAATTAACCATTTTCAGTTTAACTCACATATTCAGAAAATTGAAAATCATATAATTAATATATAAAGAAAAAAAATAGAGATATGTCTATAAAAAAAGATTAAGCCCAATTGTTTAGGTATTAAACTTCACTACAAAAATATATTAGTGCTCATTCAAAAAATTTGTTTATATATTTTACTCATCCATGTAAATTCAGACGATATGAAAATGCCGGGAATTTAATATACAATACATATATGCAGGATAAACAAATTTTTACTCATAATCCATTACTCTTGATTTTGAGTTATTAATTGACTTTATTGGACTAAGAGAGCCCCGCATAATTGACTTTAGCAAAGAAGGGTGTAGTTAATGCAATATTGAGGGTAAATTAGGAAAAAAAAAAAACTTTAGTTCCCTCAATTCTTCTGCAAAGAACTTTTTTCCAAATAAATAAAATAATTATATATTTATTTATAACCTAATGTGTTGTTTCTCCTGAACTTTCAATTTTATTGCGATTTGACTCTATTTTTAACTTTATACCAATTTCATCAAGTTAAAAACTTTATCACAACGCCTAATAGAAATAAAGATATTATCACAACGCCTGCAAATAAAAACTTCATCAAGTCCCTTTTTAACTTTTGCTCAATCGCGTATTTCAGTCTTATATTCTCAACAACAAGCAACTCCAATTGTGCCTTCGATCTGCTTTAGATTTATGTCTGCAAATGAAATCTCAGTATCTCACTTATAAAGCCAAACGAGATTCAAATATCATCAACAGACTGCACTATCTTTTCCAAGGTACCAACCAACTGCGCATCTTTATTACAGAACTCACTAATCCTATAATCCATATTGAAACGTAGTAAATTTTCCTCTCCATTGACAACTTCATAATATCTTTTATCAAATTTCTTTGCTCAGTCTTCAGCTCATCAACTATGGCTTCTAAACTTCTAATTGTTGTCTCCTTTAAATTCATTAACTTTTCATTTCCACTTGTTCTGCTTCAACTTCATCTTCAATCTCCACTGCTTGATTCTTTAAAGAAGATAAAATATTTTCTCTATGCTTTCAGTTTCTATTGTATAAAGCACATGAATACCACTTGCAATTTATTTGAATAGTTCTTGATCAATCAAAGGTTGAGGCAATGAAGCCTTCTTTTTAGTTAAGGAAATTAGATCGATGAAAATGGCAAGAGTGAAACCCAAACTCCAGAATCTCATATTGACAAAAATAAACAAGTAGTAAACAGATGAGATGATAAAATTACGGACTAAAAACTATGCTTGAGGAAAAGAAAAATCATCATAAGAGCATCGATTGCTATTTGGATTGGGAGGAGATGAAATTTATGTTGTACTCGGAGTTGAGAAGAGGTTACAGGAGATGAAACAGAGGCTTTGATTTGCTGGGTTCTACTCAAAACGAGAGCGTTTCACATACTATATTTTCCCATTTTCATTTGGCCAAAACGGAGAGTTTTATATGAACGAGGGGGGCTTGAGTTAAGTTAACCCAAGGTGAAAAGTGGGCTCCACATTAATATAGTTCCGCTTTGCAATTTAATCACCGATTGTAATTTGAGATACTAATACTACAAAAGGTAATAATTAGAGTGAAATTGGCATAAATTTAAAAATAGAGTGAAATCGCAATAAAATTTGAAAGTTCAGAGTGAAATTATTCATTAGGACTTTATTAATTGTCTTGTTAGTATTGAAGAGTCTTTATCTAATAAGACTATTTTCATCTTTTTATTAGACACTTAGTGATAAACAATGAATTTTTTTAGTAGAAAAATTATATAGGTCTTATTTGGCAACAATTTTTAATATAGGTTTTAGGTCAAAATTCTCTCTTCGGTCAAAATTCTCTCCTTATTATTTATAATATTTAGTGACGTAATGTTTACAAGAGTGTCAAGAGTTTGATAAAATAAATTATAAAATTTTATTGCTTTTCATATTTGTTGAAGATTAGAAAAACAACTTTGACGAGAGATTAGCAAAACAAAAAATGGTTAAAAGCACAATTAAAATTATTAAAATAATTAATTTTACCGAACATGATCATTGTTTTAATAGAAGCAAACCTATCTATCTATATAAATATATAAAAGTTGAGTCATCAAAATTTATATGGCATCTTTTTAGAGTGTTAAATTGCTTATGTGGCAATGTTAATCTATTGAGTTGGAAACAATTTTTATATTTTAAAACATTGTTTTAAAGATAATTACTAGAGAATTTAATTAATTTAATTGATATCATTAATAATATTTTTAATTTTTAAATAATAAAATTAATAATATCATTAGTATTTTAAAAAATATTCACTTTCTTTTTTAAAATAATTAACAATTTCATTAATATTTATTCTCTTCATTTTTATTTTTTTTTACATTTTTATTTTTACAGAAATTTTGTAAACATCTATTTGAATATAAAAAAACCATAAAGAAAATCACATCATACTTTCAACAAAAAGAAATGGATTCTTTGTAAATAATATAAGACTATTTCATGGCATTTGATAGATGTGAACTTGATCAATGTAGCGATGGCGATAAAATTACGAAGTGTATTCAATTTTGATGATCAATTAAGGTATGATTTTGTGATTTGTAAATTATTTCATAACTATTAACGTATTTGATCCATATAAAAGTATTTTATTTATTGTTATGACAATTAAATGTTTATTTTTGTCCAATGCAAATGCCACCTAAATCATAAAAACTTCCTTTATTTAATGAAATTAAAATTAAAATTCCTTTTCTAATGTCATTATGTGTAAAATGGAGAAATATTTTATGATAAATTGATATATATTTTTTCTTTTGTGAAGGAAAATGACATTATTTCTTGATCTATTTTAAATTTGGGCAAACTTTGATAAATTTTTTTTTAAGTTTTTAATGTTTATATAGATTTATGCCTAGATTTTAGATTATTAATTTACTAAAAATAAATTCAATAATAACCGATATTTATAAAAATTATTTTAAAATCTGTTAAGATATTAATAAACTTGATTTATATATGCATATGTTAATATATTGATACTCTTGCAAAAATCTAGGAAACAAACTATTTTTTATTTTATTTCTTTGGAAAATTGGTAAGTATAATATATTTGGTATTTGGATTCTTGAAAATGATTATTTGTTATAAGAAAAATAATATATTTATTTTTAAATATCATATAACATCCACACGTGAAGCGCAGAAAGACCATTAGTTATAAGGATAAAATGACCTATTTTTTAGTTAATTGTATAAAAATACAGGAATAAAATAATAATTATTCCTTAATGAAAAAAGTTGCAACTCATTCACTTCATGGAACTCAAGCTTCTTTTTTTTTTTTTTTTTTTTTTTTTTTTTTTTTTTTAAAAAGTTGCACTCATCACTTCATGGAACTTTTTTTTTTTTTTTTTTTTTTTTTTTTTTTTTTTTTAAGAATAAACTGAATCATATGGATTAAGAAAGAGGACCGACATCCAACAAAACATAATGATTTATAGAGGGAGGAATTCACTATAAGAGTTTGCTCTTCTACATCTAAAATAAGAACATCTATAAGAATAAGCTCTATAAGAATAATCACTAAATGGAACTCAAACTTATTACATTGTTAACTCATTTATTATTATTGAGTTGATTCATAGTCTTAAATGCAAATTTATTTACTAATATTGAGGGATCATATTGTAAATTCATTTACTACTATTGAGTTGACTTGCTATCCTTATTCAAAATTTTGAACTTAATTCATTTATTAAAAAAAGTTGGATAAGCAAATTCAAACTCAATCCACTAAATTTAAATTTAGAAAAAAAAAAGTTTTTCTTTTATCTTTTATTTTAGGTAATGTAATAATGTTTCTTTTTTAACATAAAATTTATATATTTCCTTTTCGTAATAATGCCTATTTGTCTTCCAACACATTATAACATGATGTCAAAAATATTTAATTTCTTGGGCTTGTAGTGCAATACACTGATCTTTTCACATGGACAAAAAAAAAAAAAAAAAGATGTCAAAAATATTTAATTTCTTGGGGCTTGTAGTGCAATACAACTGAGTCTTTTCCACATGGACAAAAAAAATAAAAGTACGTGAGAATGAAAGCAAATCAATAGGCAAAAAAAAAAAAAAAAAAATATGACGATGAAGCAAAATCAATGGCAATTGTGAGGTAACTCAAAGAATTAAACGGGGACGTCAACATTCAAGCCACCAATATGGAACAAAAAAACATCTCTTTCTCTCTCTCTTCCCCCCTCTCTCTCTCTCTCTCTCTTTCTGTTCCATCACCCTCCATAAAAGATACAACTAAACCTTTGGCTCTTTCAATAATCAAGAATTCAAGATGAAGCTAAAAGCAGCAAATTTTTATTATTTGTTCTTCTTCCCACCGGCAAGAATACGTTGGATCTGAAGCCCTCGGCTGAATGCTTGGTTGTACAACAGCCTGGTTTGGAACTCTGACACAAATGGGAACCAGGCCAATACAGCCACTGGTGTGAAGATCACTAACCCCATCATGTACTCGTACCCTCTTGCAAGAGCCTTCACCGACCCCCACATTTTTAGACCCTTCACAAATGGTCTCGCTGCTTGTGATATCTGATCACATAATTAAACCCGTGCTTGTTAACTTCTCGATTAACTATACTTAAGAGATGATGTCTTATTCTTGAATAAATAGCATTTTGATGTTTTGCAGCATTTGAAGCTTAGCTAACTATGGGTTAAAAGTAGAAAAGTTAAAATTTTTAGATTTACTTGTTTAAGATAAAAATCGTGTACCTGCAGAAGTGCCCAACCCGTTGGCAGAAAGGCTAGCAGGCTCTGAAAAATGTCCCCTAGTGTGAGATGAAGGGTAGCAAAAAGAATAACAAGAATGACCACAAACCCGATAAACAGGAACAACTTAAGAAGTCTGAACATCAGCTGGAAATCTGCGCTAAATTTTTTTCTACCCTTGGAAACAATCTGCAGTTTAAGACATGAACCTTTAAGAGTCATTTCAACGCCATGACCACAATGGAACATGTTTCTCGAGTTTTAACACTAACCTTTAAGATGATCACTAGAGCAACAATTACTAGCCAGGACAGACCATAGACCTGAAATTGTAAAACCAAATTAAACAGCCATATACGTCTTAAATTATAAGATATTATTGTAGGAGAATAAAGAGCTAGTATACTCACAGCAATGCTCCGTGATCTACCAGCTGGACTTTCCCTAGTGACTTCCAGTTGATAGACAATACCGTACTGATAGATAATGAAGCGCAATGCAAGAATAATCTCCCAAAACCGTCCGAGAAAGCCAGTGTGCTGCAGATGCTCCTGTTCCTCCTCCCACCATGATTCCCAGCTCTTGTTTGCCGGTACACCAATACCACCCTGGCTGCTAATCCACTTTGACCAATCTTCCCAATCCTCCACAATCTTCTGCCATTCAAATCCTGATGGATTAAAAAGAAAAGGAGCAAATAACCAAGAAACCACTAGAAACCACATTGAAATCGTGAGCAACACATAAGCTGTTCCACCTGTTACCGCTTTGCCATATAAGTGGTAACATATAAGCAATATCATAAGCTCCAGTCCTTTAACAAAATGGCTCCTTGAGTACATCCTATAATTCTCAGCAAACTTCTCATGCCGGACTACAAAACCACGCCCGGTAGCTCTATATTTTGCCCCACCATGCAGGACAGTGCGTCCATAATAATGGGCTTTTGTCCCAAGTGAAAATGTAAAGAAAACTGCAGCAAGCTGAAGCTGCATGATGATTATGTCACCTACTGCTGTTCTGAACCCTCTCTCCAGTCCCATCTCCATGACCATGGGCAAGGCCATCAAAAGACCAATCTGAACAAGGGATTGTGAGGCCATGGCTGCCTTCAAGGGATCATCTCCCCTCCGAGTTGCATACTTCATTATCGAGCCCTCCAATCCACTCAAGCACAGGTAAAGCCTTCCATACAAGTAAGCATAGACTGTAAGGACAACCATCTACATCCAACAAAAGTAATGTCAGGTGAACCTCCTATACATCAAATATGCACTTCCCTTCATGCACATGACTCATAGAAAGTTGTGTGCAGCTGTTAGACGGACATGACTTTCTTTGAGTAACAAATGCTAGTTGGCTTGTCCCTTTCAATAGCATATCCAGTAGGGTTTAAGAGAATGACAATAAAGGACATAAACAATAAAATTTCAGGTGTTGTAATCAACTCTCTTTTTCTTTTTCTAAATTCTAAAGGATATTAATGAAATACAATTGACAAATGCATGTAGATTTCATATATAGCTTTAAATTTTGAACTTATTTCAGCTTTTCATCTCTGCTACTTTATGCTGCTTGTTTAGATATTTATCTTTTTGTCATTTTGTTGACAAGTCAACAAAGTCTTCTTGCCTTAAGTAAATTGTAAAGTTTAGGTGAAGTCTTAGGAAAATGGGGAACCGTAAAATTTAATTCACCCAGCATGCACTATCATTCCAATTTTTTTCAACTTGAACTATGCATATAAAATGAATTACCATTGCACTGACATAAAATCCAATGGTCGTAAAATAGCACGAAAGCATGCGGAAAAAGTCAAAACGATGGCCCAGTCTATAGATATCCCTGCTAAGGGTTTGCTCCCCATTACCACAAGCTACTTTTGCTTCAAAAAGTGAGATTTGGTTGAGTCCAACATCTCGACCTTTCCCCACTTGAATATATTCATGATGAGTAACATTCCCTCGTCTTAATGTTGAGTTGAAACCTATATAGGAAAATAAAAATGTGTTATCCTCTGCTCCAAAGAAAATGGATGCTTCAATATTTCCTTTCTTCGATTTAATTTTGTTGTTGGAAAAAAAAAAATATGCATTAAAAATGTTACCAGCAAAGATATCCTCGCTCAAATTGATGCCACGAGATGCCTTGCTCATGCCACCACGGGTAATGTGAAAAATTCTAGCAAACACATCTGGATGCCCATAATGGAAACGGATCCTGAAAGCAACCAATATATATTGATATCAGAATATATTTTGCTACCACACTGAACCGAACCTATCTTAAGGTATTTAATTTATGTATCAGTCAATTCAACTCTTACCTATTTGGCTTTTAATTTCTAAAAGTAATTTCTATAGATTTTGATGCTAACAGAGCCAAGAAAGAACCTAGTTTAAGGTATTTAACTTGTGTATGAGTCAATTCAACTCTCACCTATTTTGGCTTTTAATTTCTAAAAGTAATTTCTATAGATTTTGATGCTAACAGAGCCAAGAAAGAACCTAGTTTAAGGTATTTAACTTGTGTATGAGTCAATTCAACTCTCACCTATTTTGGCTTTTAATTTCTAAAAGTAATTTCTTTTTGATGCTAACAGGGCCAAGAAAGAACCTAATTTAAGGAATTTAACTTATGTATCATTCAATTCAACTCTCACCTATTTGGCTTTTAATTTCTAAAAGTAATTTCAATAAATTTTGATGCTAACAGGGAGGAGATTTTTTTATTCTTTAGTTTTTTTTTCGGTCTTAAACACTGTGCTAAATAAAAATTGAACTCTTGACCTTATTTAAGGGAAAAAGAGTGTTGAACCACTCATCCCAATACTTGTTGATTTTATTCTTAAGTTTAATTAACCTCAGAGAGGTTTAATTTTATATGTGTGCGCGTGCGTG
The DNA here is from genome assembly GCF_014843425.1 of Jatropha curcas. Next base: position 63,332 of record NW_023591305.1, on the reverse strand, counting down.
TTTGTGTGCGATCCTAAAATGAATATTTCTATTCCATACAGTATAATTGTCTTTACTCGGTTCTCCAACAAAAGGACTAAAGAAGAGAGAAATTTACTTCAACGGTGTTGCAAGAACTCTCTGACCAATGGTGACAAAACTGGTTTCTTGATTTGACATGAACCAAGCCAAAGAAGAGACACTGCAGCAAATATATATAAAATAACATCACAATAGGATTTCATGAAATAAAAACAGCTAATAGATACTAAACAAAAACCTCCAACAACCTTCCAGTGAAGATATGTTCACGGACACCTAAAATGGTCGGTGGACGCACACCATGATCCTCATGAAATTCCTCTAAAAGGTTACGCATTTTGAATGCTTCTTCTAAGTAATTATCCTATAAGAAATAGAAACAATATTCATTACGATTGTCCCAAAATGCATAATGGAACTGTATTGAACTCAGCTCTTTACGGATGTTTGCCTGATTCATGTCAATGGCCTGAAGAGCCTCTCCTCGAGTAAATATTATAGCATGGTTCTGATTTTCGGGCTTCCCTTCTCCTAATTTTGCTGGACCTGGCAATTTTATGCGATAGATTTCCTTTGGGAAAGATGGAAGAACATCAGCATATTTAGTTCAAATGGTAACAGTATAATAATATTCTGAGTATGAAGAATAATCACCTGATCCAGTGTATCGACAGCTTTGATCAATACAGAGTAGTAAACCTTCTGTACTTTTCCACCTTCTCTTTCTTCAACTTCATCAATATAAGCAACACGTAGAGATGGGTTGCTGTAGAGCAGCAGCAGATATCAATATCATGAACATCGCGAACTCAGTGATCAAACGTGTAATATATTAATAGAAAAAGCAACAATATCAGGGTCAGAACATACTTAACCATCAAATTCAGGATGTCTGTTGCATGGCGATCTCCACTCCTTTTCTGATTACCATAATTTTGACATGTAGCAACGTATGTGAATTTCATGTCTGCTACTGCCTCTAGTTGAGCATGTAAGGATCTTTGACTTTTCTTATCTTCCTCAGATGGAACTGTGATAGCTTTATAGCCTTCCAGTATCTCTGCGCATAAAATGCCAAGTCAAAAGCCAACAAGAAAACTGCAAAATGTGAATGTATCACTGTAAGGATCTTTGACTTTTCTTATCTTCCTCAGATGGAACTGTGATAGCTTTATAGCCTTCCAGTATCTCTGCGCATAAAATGCCAAGTCAAAAGCCAACAAGAAAACTGCAAAATGTGAATGTATCACTAGAAAATTTTCCCCATTCAGAAAAGAATTTATAATAATATATGAAAACTATCCCCTTTCGGAAAGCATTTGCTATAACATATTGAAATGAATTGATGAGAAAATGAGACATGTTACATGGAAGTAACGTACGTGCCTTGTACATCTTTTGCACCTTGAACACTATATTTTTAAGTTAGAGGTAATGATCTCAACTTTTAGTAAATGATTGAGAAACAATGCCTTATAACAGAAGCAGTTACTTCTTCTCACACTCCAAAACTGATAGTCAGGTAAGCATTCTTATTTTATCCTTTTTGTTTGTCAAAGGTATGAGTTATCTAATTTCTAATGCTTTTACTGAAAAAAATGATAGGAAGAAATGCATATCTGACCATCAGTCGGAGATAGTATTTGAATTTTCAAAGAGCATACAATTCAAAACGTAACCAAACATATACAAGAACAACAATTAAGCCTTAGTCCCAAACTAATTGGGGTTAGCTATATGAATCCTCTGTTTCAAGTTCCGCTCTAATTAAATTAATATCAATGCAAAAGAAAGTGTAAGTCTAAAAAAATTTTGAAGTACTTTTTGAAAAGCAATTAATGTATAATCATTATTCCCTAATCTATTGAATCTATATGCTGAATTTATCACTTATGACAATCCTGAATTTTGGCTGAATCACCCCATTGATATCATTTGTTTAAAAGCTTATTTGGTATAAATAAATTAATAGAATTCAACTACAAATCCAAATTTCATATTTAGTATAAATAAAAATTCATTTGGAATTCTACATTTTTAATTTTATGGAATTGGTCATGCTTAGACCAAGTCCTATCAAAATTGATAGAATTTACAAACAAGCTCTAAACTCGAAAGGAATACAAGCCACTAATTATAAACTAGTAAAGCTACATATTTAGAATGAATTTTATAGTTGACCCAAATATAAAAATTCATTTATAAATGGATTATTTTAATGAAACCATTTGCAAATGAAAGGAATTCCACACTGTTTTTTTTCAAATATTATGTAAACAATGACGGTTGTAATTTCACTATTTTAGCCCAATCAAGCAAATTCAAGATGTAATCAAAAAAGGCAAGCAGTTGGAGATTTTCATCTGTTGGCATCATTCTAAGGATTAAAGAATTAAACATCCAGTTGCAAAAACATTCTCTATTTTGTTATAATTCAATCCAAACTGCAGACAAAGTTCCATGTTTGAAGTCTACAAAGTTTGCTATGATGTTGGGGAGAGAAGAATTTATTCTGTTACCATTTTCTGAAGCCATATCGAGGAAGGCCTGAAGTCTCAAAGCTCGTCTATAATACATCATCCCTCTAACTGAAACATCTATAAGTATTAGTAAAGAAAAACTCATAAATGAATTCAGTGAAGAAAAATTGAATGTAACAATCACCTGTACGATAGAGAGTTTGACCTCTTAAGGAAGCCCAATGACGTACAAGCAAAATGTTTTCTTCCTTTTCCCAAACTTCACTGTCATTTTTACAATTGAGTCGTTCCATGAAGTTATTCCATTCATCTAAAAGAGTTGTGAGATGGTTGCTAAATAAGTTCCGCCAATAATATTGAACCAATCCAAAATAAAGGCAAGCCATAAACAAAGAATTAGTTAAGACAAACTGTACTACCTGGGTAGATCTTTTGCAAGTAGTATATGATTGATACACCATCTTCATTCTCCATTTCAAGGTCAGATTTAGAATAAACAGTCTCTTCACTGTAGTATGGAGTCATGACACTGTCCATGGTGAAAAAGAGTCTCACTTGAGGAAAAGATATTTTTATCCTTAAAGGAAATTCAACTCCTCGGATGCTACAAAATCAGTATCTAGACTATCTAGAAGCCCAATGTATATCCAACAAAATAATAAGTGAACACAGAAACTAATTTTGATATACCTAACAATCTTCTCGTAAATATTAATCTTTCAGAATAACTTTATGCCTATTCATTGAAATATAAACTAGACCTGAATGAAAGCATTTTACGAACTCGAGGAGGACGTGGCATATCCATAAACAAGGAATTTGTAAAGAATGAAATTCTTCTACGCGCTTCAAGGTTTGTCGGTACATCCATAGCAGATTCTTTTACAGTCAAAAGGAGATGGAGACGCCTTATCTAAAAGAACATTACGAAAACCCTTATCATCATTAATATATAGTGAAAGATAAAATTAATTGTTGTCTTTTAATATTGATTAATACCTGTTCTTCCCACTGTGCCGTAACTGCAGGAGGGAACATTATAGCAGGCTTTGTACCAGTACCAGCAAAAAGTTGCCTTCCCGAATCCTTTCCACCATGTCCAAGGTCTACCAATTCACTGTTTGTTATCATATAAGAAATGAAGAATTTTCAGTTTTCATATAAGGAGCTGAGATTGCAAACACTAATTTGATCTCCGAAAATGTTTACCAACCGATTCTCATTCACCATCATATCATTGGTAACCACTTCTAACATGTCCTGGAGCAACAAGACCACATTATCTCGCTTGGATGGATCACTGTCTTTCTGCAACATGAAAGAGAGTGGTAATTTCCAGTACATGAAAAAAAAAAAAATTAAAGCCATTATAGTCCAAGTGACTCACCAAAATCCCCACAAGCTCCACAAATTTCTTGCAAATTACTGGTAACGAACCCATTCTAAAGTTTGCAAGAAGCGTATTCTTTGAAATGTTATTTTCAATTTCCTTAATGATGATTCCAATTGTCCTGCAACACCATAGCCACAATTACCAATCATTGCATTGAAACTTAGATAGGACCATGGAGTAAAATTCAATCACACTTCCATTAAATAAATGGCACGCTAATAGAAAGGAGGAAAAACAAACACTCCAATTCAAGTAATAAATCTTATTTGATTTAACGTTCCAGAGGATTCAGAGCTTCAGATCAGACTCGGATAAATTAATTAACAGCTAAAGAACACAGATTTTAAGTCAGAGAAAATGTGACTTCGAAAACAAAGGCATCCATCTAAACTAAGCAATGAACAAAAAATTAAGTATCAAAATCTAACCACTAGAAAACAAGATAGTAGAACTCAGATTTTACAGTGCCACTCCCATATATAAAAATGATAGTAGAGTTTACAGCTTCAACTAAGAAAAACTACTAAAAGTAATGAATACGATCATGTAAATAGGAATAACCAAAACATGATGATACTTGAAAACTTAAGCTTCAAGGGGGACATTTTAGAGGAGAAGGAAAAATGGAGACGGTAAGAACCAGACCGCTTCCTAATTTGTAAGGGCAGAATTTCAATGATTAAAATGCTAGACACCTTTGCCTTGTAGTTTTCCCAATTCTTGAGCAAATGTAATAGTATAGCCATTGGGAAGATTGGGGAGCAGAAATTCTATCCATTATAACTTATGAAGCCATACATTATAAATCATAAACAAGGGAACTTCAACAAACCCGACATTGGCCGTCTGGTCACATATGCAAGTAGCTTAAGCTAAAGATGAAATGCAAAATATAGAAGATGGAAATGAATTTTCCTCGATAAAAAATGTACCTTTTCTCATTTTCTCCAATCACCAGAACATTCAGGACATGTTTAAAAGATTCATAGCATTCTATCACAGCACATTTCATGTACTCATCAGCACAAATACGTTTCCAGAGGTCAGCATCTTTCGACCGGAACTGAGCCGCCATATCCAAAGCTATTGGGATCTGCAAATATGATTAGCAATCAAAAACAACAAACATATCCATATCTACTGATCTCCCATAGGACAAGGAGTAATAGACGCAGGGAAATTTTCCAGCAATATAACAATTGTACTAGCATAAGGCCAAAGCTTAATATTAACTTGGTCGGTACCCCGCTTCATCTAGTTGGATCAAGACCAATACAACTGCAACTTCTAGAGCCTCAATGGGCCTAGCTAGGGAGATAGTGTTTTTCATGAAGGAAACGAAGCCTGGTTGTTCTATTTCATGTTTCTTAGAGGGAGTGTACAATGGTTAGAGCAGAGTTATGGGGCAATTTCACTGCTCTTCATTGAGCTTGGGATTTGGAGCTCACAAAAATACTTTTTCTAAGCTACCGGCTAATTGATCTTCTAGGAATGCAACTTGAGGAGACAAACCCCAATATACACCTGGTAGAGAGTATCCACCAACTTCAAGGAACTGGAGTTGTAAACAATTTATATGAAGGGAACTTTGGAGCTGACTGGATGGAAAACTAAGATTTTACTTTGGATTGGATGTTCCATGGTTCTCTTACTCCTCCGACTGGCATGGGACTGGTCTGTTGGTGAATGAAGCAGAGTCACAGGACCCCGTGTGTCTGTCTCCTCTCATCTTAGGCCCTCTTTCGTAACCACAGATAAAATAGAATAAATCAACATGTAATTAGAACTTCAGAGGGGAATTTGCAGACCTTGCTTGCTAGCAAAAAGGGTGGCCATTGAATTAATTTGAGGCTAGGATCTGATGAATAAGGAACTAGCAACAGATCCATCTCCCTGGATTAGGAGAATAATCATATTAGTCTTTACATCTGAAAAAAATGAAATGAACAATATGTTGGCTGTGGAAATGAACAATATATCTTTGTTTTGGGGGTCTTTCCTGTCACTGATAATATCTTCTTCACGGAAACTACATATCACTTCATTCCATAACTGAGCAAATTTTGCTGCTTCACTTCTCCTGCTCGCTGGAACCTAGACAGGCATAAATTTATAGAAATTGAAGCGTGAGATATGACCATAAAGGCTACATTAAACACTTGAAAGCATGAGTTCAAACCTCAGCAAATCTCCTTGAAAAAGAGAAACCCTTCTTCTTTGTCTTGTCTGAAGGCACCAAATATGTGTTAAATGCACCAGGTAAGGACTGGAAGCGAGATCTTAGCATGCCTAGAGTTCGTATCTTCAAGGGGAAAAACAGAAAAGAAGGAAATTAACACAACACGTGCCATGTCCCATGGACAGAACAACAAGCAAGCCACGCAGGGGAGTCATTTCACAGACATAATTTTGCCCCAGTATTTACCCACAGGAACACCCAATTGTTTGATATTGCAATTCCGATTCAAAGCTTTTGAGTTAAACTCCCATTGAATGGATAGCAAATATTTAGTCATTGTTAGGCACAATTATGAAAAGCCACTCCCAATTGAAAACAAAATGAATTGGTATTTGAACTCTTAGAAGCTAAATTACTCAGCTAAGATTAAATAAGGTTGATTGAACAACCAATGGTGAACTGGAAATGATTTTAATATCGGAAATGAAGAAAATAACTAGACAGTATGCTCTACTGTACAACTCCAAAATATATATTGAGCGGAATTCATATTTGCAACTTTTAGTTTAAGGACTCGGAGACAAACCGAAACTTCTGAAAACGCATGTATCATATGGAAGCATGATAAATATATCCAAAGAATTCGTTCCATATAATTTACAATGGTTCATGACTTTAAACACAAATTTAAAAGAACAAACAAAAGAATTATTTGATAGGAATTACCTCTCCTAGGCGATCAAAAGCTCCAAGAATTCCACCATATATGGTTGAGAAAACAGCGTACCAAATTTGGGTATCCATAAAATAAACCTGCATTACATGGCAGATATATCACCACGGAAGTTGCAATATTTCTTCCCTTGCAAATGAGAAAAATTCAACATTATTAAACAAAACAATGGAGTGCTGTAGCAGGAGACACACCAAGATTACTGGTGCCCAGAGTGACAAAACTGCTCCATAATTGTGTTTAGCTGCATTCACAAGATAATAATTAAATTGAAAATTGAGTTAAAAAGTTTAAAAGGAAGTAAAAAAGAGCAGCCAAATACCATTTGGGAAAAATTCATGCCACGTGTAATCTACATGCTTAATGTTCATTATATCTTTAGTTGGCTTCACTAAAGGTTTTATCTGGAGAAACAGGCAATAAGGTCAAAGGTAAACCAAACAGTGTCTTCGATCTACTTTTCATAGTAATAAAAAATGATGATGACATGATAACCATAACGACTGAAGCCAACCTGGACAAAATAGCTGAATGAAAATTTTGAACACAAAAGTAGCACCCAGAAAAAGGTATACCTGAAATCAAAAGGCAGATTTGTGCAATGAAGCAAATTTTGACCAAAGAAGTTCATGAATACATACAATTTTGCATCATACTATCATGAACACTTCAAACTTACTTTATAAGTGCAAATTGGCTTTCATGCATTCCCCTCCCAACATAAATTCTTGGCTGAAACAAAGTTAAAATCAAGAGAAAACATTACATTTCCTTCCTTCTATCTTAGAAATTTGGAAATATACAATAATTGTTTTAAGATAATTGTATTAAAAGGAAGAGAGAGAGAGAGAGAGAGAGAGAGAGAGAGAGAAGCTAAAGGGTGAAGGTTCAAACTCTTTTTAAGAAAATAAATTATTTAAGTTTATTATTCAACTAAAACTGCATCCTGTAAATAGTCAGACAGTAATTAACAGACAGATTGAAGCTATTCTTTTATGCGTCTGTGAGATACACTAGCTAAAATAGAATGCATTCCTTTGAAAGCATTAAATCTTCTATTCTAATAGCTTACACCATATTTAAGCTTAAGCAATTTTTAGTGGCTAAACATGAAACTTATTTTGCATTACAATTTGCTGATTATCATTATATATTAATATAGTTTATTGACTTGGAAATTGTACCATGCCAGCCTCCATAATTAAAGTACAACAATGAGTAAGTATCATCCTTAAGTTGGAAGAATAAATACTGATATTAGCTCACAAGACAGCTATAATTGCAATTAGAAGGTTAAAACAGCAAGAAACACTGTTGGTTAAAGAACATGATGACACACAAGCAAGTGCTATTCTTACTAAGATTGAAAACAAAAATGTATTAAGTAGAAGCAATCCAATTTTTCTGCATTCCCTTTTATCTTTGGCAACTTTTTGGTCTCGTCACCATTGTCCATTTGGAACTTAGCCTAAGAGACACAGGTTCTAAATACATGGGATAAACTCTTATTTGTCAGTGGTGCACAAAAGCTGGGCAAGAAGTTCAATACTGATTAATGCTTTGTGAGTTCATTTCTCAGCAAGCAGTTCAATGCTGATTAATGCTGCTACGTGAGTTCATTTTCTTACTAAAATGTTCATGATCGACTTCCAATAAATCTTCTTAGATCAGAAAACAGAAAAATATATTTTTCTCCATTTCATACACAATCAAGTTTTGTTTTTCAATTACGTAAATGTTCAAACAACAAATAGAGGAGGTGGATGGAGGACTTAAGGGGGTGTTCTTGTAGCTAATTTTAGCTTCTCTTCCAAATAGACCTCCCTGCTTTCGTACCAAATTAGAACATCAAAAAGTTATAGTAAGGATGGGACAAGAGAAACAGGTTCAGATATGTACCTGTGACCACCACAGGAGGAATCTAATAACAAGCCAGTCTGAGTTTTCAATCCATCTTCGGAACATGGGAAAGATAAACAAAACAGCAGCCAGAATATTTGGAATCAAATATAGAACCACAGCTACAATGTATAAAGGAGGAATGGCCTTTACTGTAGGAAGGAATGATAATGAATTTTTTATTGTTTTACGGGACATATTGAAGGCCTCTACATAACACAGTGGAAGAATAATAAGCCACGCAAGACTGACAATTATCTTGAGAATGTTTCGCAATACATCTGTGAATTTCCATCTATGGAACCCAGGAAAGTTGAGAACAAGATCCAGAATACCTGAAAAGAAAAACAAGACAGAATTTAGAGGAAAAGTAGACTTGAGATAGCAGTAATCGTTCAGCAGAACTAAATCAGGTTGCTGAACCAAGGCCAGAAAACAAATAAATTGGATATTATAGCTCAAATTAACAAAAGAGTCCAGAAAAGTATCATATTTTTGTCAATGTTATTAGCTAATTTTGGTGTCTCTCATGCCCAATGACAAATTATTCAATTCTAAATAGCTACCAAACATAAAAAAACTGGAAAAAGAAATAAATCAATGCAGTATGAAACTTGCAGCAAATAGAATATAAAACACGCATCTCAGCTATTCACCTCAGGCTGAATTATTGGTCCAGCTTTTCAGAAGAAATAGAGTGCAGTTTGCATGGTTACAACGAGAGAAATTACATTGATTAGATGTCCAGTTAATGCAAGGAAGATAAAAGGATGAACAGTGCTAGAACAGGGGAGTATCAAATAAGAATCTCTTACTCTGAAGAAAGCGAAGAAAGGCTGCTGTAATGAAGATGCTGGATAGGCGATATAAGACATTCTTCCGTAGAATTTCTGCAACTGAGGCCCCACTCCAAGCAAAGATGACCATTGCCTGCAATAAACAGTTCACACATTAATTTCCCCCAGTGTCCAAAACCATTGGCAAAGCGACACAAACTAAGTTATCCATTCTGTCAGATTGAATACCTGAAGTGCTATATGTAAACAGTCCATAAATACCTGAAGTGCTAGTATGTAAAAAGTCCATAATCGATCAAAACTTCGAAAGATGTGCCAAAAGGTTCTGGTTTCAATAAAATATGATTTGCCTGTGCTTCCTGATTTTCTTGGAGAAGCTTTTCTTCCCTGAAATAGTAAATTATATTAAGCAAAGGCCTAAAGTCAATTCAAGAAAGGTGTTGAACGTTGAAATCTGTTCAGAATGTTAAGATTACCTTTGCCAGTTCTTGTGTTGATTTAAAAAAAGCTCCATCATCACGCATAGGCCAGCCAAGGGAGAAGCATTCAGTTGACCTGAATAGCATATTGCACAACCAAGTAGTTACCAGTATAAAGTAAATTAAAAACTAATGAATTTCGATTATCAATGAGAACTCTGATATAAATCCAAACTAACCAGAAATACTCATTCAGATCATCATAATTGCACCACTTTGCATGTGAAGCTTTTCCATTTTGGCTCTTACTGGCTTCCTGAAATAATTAAAGCGTGACTTTTATTTTCAGAACAGAAAGACTTGAATTTTGACAACAGTGTGCAAACTAGTATTACAAGTATCTACAACATACCTTCTGAATTACACGATATATAGGTGTTATGACCTTCCTCAGGAATGCCTCGTCATCTCCGCCATAAGAAGGCTTGATATTTTCTCCAGTAACAATGCTAACATTTCCAGCCAACAGACCATGAAGTTCATATGCCATCTGAAGATTTATTAATACTATACTATTAATATATCAGAAGATACACTACTTACTATGAACACTGATCAGTAAATTAAAGTGTGAAGAGAGGAGTCCTCTGATGGCAATATGAGCACTTACATTGTGAAAAATATAGCATAGACATTCTGGCATGAAGCGAACGTTGGCTGCTTCACCCCAGATGAGAAGATATAGGCCCATATATAGAATCTTTCTCTGTTGTATTTCTTGTTGTCCTTGAGGGAGACTATAAAAAATGACACGTAGATGCTCATGTTATGAGTTCTAAATCATTGTAAAGAAGTTTAAGATTATGAAGTCTTTGAAAACACAAAAATAAAAACAGAACCAAAATTTCTTATATCTTACCGTAAACTGTGTTTTCGCCCTAAAAACTTGCACCAATTTTTGTAATTCTTAAAAAGCTTGCCCATGACAGCATCAGCAGCTCGTTCATCAAGCTGCATATGAGAAAGGTTTTAACCATGCCTCAATCAGTAAAGGCACTATGCAGTGAAAACATGCTCATAAAGAATATATGCAACCAAGAAGAAAAGAACAACATATTTAACGAAAATTCCTTAGGGAAAAAGGAGGTGAAAAAAGAACAACATATTTAATGAAAATTCCTTAAGGTAAAAAGGAGGTGAAAATTGAGTAGAAAGTTTGACAAGTTGTTTAAATGATATTTACACATGATATGATCTCTTCAGATCAAGACTCCAAATTCAACAGAACAAACATCTAAAAATGCTTACATCTTGGATGCTCCAACCATAAATAGAGCGCATAACAATATGTAAAGTGCACAAAACAATAAAAATTAAAACGAAAAATCAGTAAATGCCTGATTAAGAGGTTCTGGCTTGGGATTAAGCCTTATATGATTGTCAGCAAGTAGTAGAATTAAATGCTCCCTCTGGTTCCTGACATTGTCTCTCTGCAACCACAATATATAGACTCTTTAGTTACTTCTAAAGATCATTAAGAAATTGTAAGATGTGAAGATTTCTTTTGCTTATTTGTTGCATTCATTTATTTTGCTGGTCAAAAGCATGCCTGGAAGCCAAACATGGCTCTTAGCCAATCGAGAAGATCTAGATCCCCAGCTTTTTGCCTGTGCTGCTCAAATGCTGTAGGCCAGCTCAAGCCACGAGTGTTCCACAATGCAGCAACAGCAGCCTTGACCTGGCATAGAATATCAGGGAATGCTTAAGCAACATATCAAACAAGATAGAATCAAGATAATACAAGAATGGCACACATCAGCAGAACGAGGGAGATGTTTGCTGGCTTACCTCCTCAAGTTGCATAATAGACTGCGAAGCCCCAGCAGAATCCAGGGGAAGAATGTTGTATGGTGCATAGATTTCCTTCTTTTCTTGGACATCTCTAGCCGCTGCAATAATCTGCTCGGCAAAATAATTATAAATACCATAGTTCATTGAACATTAACATGGCAAAGAAAATGATAAACATAGCAGAAGGCCACCAGCACAACAACCTAGAATGGAAAGAATGTAAATGAATTAACCTCAGGAGCAACTTCTTCAACTTTCTCTGACTTGTTGACAGCGCAAAGCACTTCAAAAAGAACTCCCGCAGTCTGATAGGCTTTGCCAAGTTGAGCTCTGCGAAGAAAATAGGAATGAAAGGTTCAATTCACATAAAAACACAGATGAAAAAGGGAAACGCAACAATTATGTGATTACCTGTCTGCCTGATCTCCCTTGTCCAGTGCTCTAACATAGTGTTCATAGTACTGCTGATAAAAGCTCTCAATTTCTCGCGCATCAGTCTTTTTAACCCGAGAGGCAAGACTGGAAGCATTGTCCTGAACAGAATTTCACATCAGTTTCCCTAATGTTACAGACAAACGTGAGAATCGGAACGATCCTTTGAAACAAAAACTGAACCAATTGGAGTTGCCTTTTGTAGTAAACAAAAATAAGAAGAAAAACACAAATGGATGCAACGCAGGCATCATGAACTACCAACTTTCAATTATCAGAAACGACCACCGCTATTTGGTCAATCATCTAAAGTTCTTCACAAATTTTATCCACTCTTTTAAATTTGGTTAACATCAATTTATAATATATAAAATTAACAATATAAAATTTTCAATGTATTTCAAATGAATATACATAAAATTTTATGGCTCCTTTGTATTAACATGTTCACTACAAAATCAAGTTTGCTTCTACCTTTGGGTGGGAAATATATAAATATAATTTATTATAAAAAAAATAAAATCGTAGCAAAATTCTTCATTAATGCGTTTATTAATAGAAAGGAAAGCGTATCTTAATAGAAAAGCCTGGCGAGTTTACTCTCCAAAAAAAAAAAAAAGAAGAAGAAGAAAAAGAAAAAGCTTGACGGGCTTTTATTTTTTCTTTTTTATGGTCAGTGGTTAGTTATTTTGGCAAGCGTATCTTTTATTTGTGGGCTTCACATTTTCAGAAGTGAAGGGGTAAGCAAAAGGGTCGGTTCCGTTCAAACCGAACCAAACCGAACCGAGGCTTTAAAATAAAAAGTGAACTTTTTTCATAACAGACTGAACCAGCCGGTTTTGGCCGTTTCAGTTTGATTTTAAATTCAACGGATAAATTTTTGCACAACTGACTCGAACTGAACAATAAATTTAGTTCAAACCAAATGAATCGATTAACCGAATTTCTCTTAAACATCTGACCGAATGGAACCTAATTAAAATGGATCCATTCGATTTTCAATTTGGTTTGGTCGGTAGTTTTGTACAACCCTATTTTCAACCTTTCTCCGTGACCATGAGCATCGCCACCGCCCTCTAGAATAAAACTTACCTAAGGTCAATAAACCATAAAGTTTACTCAGAAATCAATTTTATAAATAATTACCCTTCAATTTTGCACTATTAAATTTTCTTTATCAAAGATAAAATAAAAATAACAATTTTTCTTATTTTTAACTAATAAAAATTATTAACTAAAAATATGAAATGGTTTTAGATGTTTTTTATTTTATTAAATTAAGAAGATAAAAATATTAAATAATTATTTTATTTTAATTTTGGTAAAAATTAGATTTTTTAATCATTTGGTGTAAAGTTAAGATGATAATTATTCCAAAAATTAATGAGGTACTCGGTAAGGAGGTGTAGCGTCCTCTTCATCAAATTCACGATAATTTGAGACTTTTTCATATTGTGAAAATCACTCAAACCACACATGATTCGCTAAAAAATTGATTTTTAGTCAAAATCTATACTATCATTTAGTTCATAAGCGAATTTAGCATTATTCAAACATATAATACTCTCCAAAGATTATAAATTAATTAAAGATTTCTACGCTAAATTATTATAAAAAATGTAGCAATGATGGAAACTTCCATTTAGTACCAAGACTTTTGGTGAATTTGGACCATTAAATTAAATTAAATTCTATATCATCAGAATGACCATAGTTATTCTCTTTAATCACAGATTATTGATAAGAAACTAACACATAAATAAATAAGGCAATAACTGGTTTAGAAAATTACCCTCTCTAATCTTTGCAGCAAATAAGTCTTGAACTGCCTCACACCCCGTCCACTAGAGTTCGCGTCCAACCTATGCGCCTTCTCAAACGCATAAAACCGACCTATTCCAAACAGAAAGTAAGAAATTAACAAAACTAATCTTTTAATTAAATCTTTTAATAAATTTTAATTTAATAATTAAAAAAGGTGTTGAAAACGACAAAGTGAAAAAGAAAAAAGGCAAGAGGTACGAACAGAGATAAGCGACGCGAGGACGTTCATGCTCGATCTCATTGGCAATGCGGAGGATTGGAGTAATGGACCCGAGGGAGGAAGGAACGACCTCATTGTCGAAGACCTCAGTGGAGAACGTGGTCGTGGTGGCACTGCGCGATGGCCGCCGCGTCAGCAAATGTTGGCCTGAGTCTAGACCCGACATTGATGATAAAACAAGTTCTAGCTTAGAAGCTAGCTCTCTCTGCTACTCTAGCTTGCTCGCCACGTATTTATGTATTTACTCTAGCTGGTCGCCAATCTACGTGAATAGCCTGGCAGAGAAAATCGATTACAAGATCAATTTTCGAGTAGGAAACAAGTTCTTCTTGTAATTGCTTTCTCCAATTTATGTTTATCATATCCAGAAATAACAGAAATAAGTGAATTTCTTTGCAATTTTATATATGTTTGTGTTTCGTCTATTTTTCAATTTAATTCCATGACAAACGCTCTGTTTTTATATTTTTTTTTCCAGTCATCTCTGATTTCTCGCGAACCAAACAGGCAGAAATAAAATAAATTCTGAAAGAACATCGCCAACCCGTTTCCAGTGCACGCAGGGTAATAGCTTGTTTGGTAGCCAAGAAACTGCAGGAAATTAATAAACTGCAAAATTATTTTTATTAAACAGAAGAAAAGAAGCATTATAGAAAAACCAAATCTGGAATTTCAATATTCTCCAGCAGTTTTTCTATGCAACCAAACACAGCCATGCGAAAAACAAAAAGATTAAATAAAAGAATGAAAAGAAGTCGATAAATGTGCGAGCTTACAAGTTGTTCTTATCCAATTAGAAAGAGAAGTGGCGACTGATATTGCCTTCGCCTGTTGAATAAGAATTGAAAGATCACAGAAAAGAAATAAGAATTGAAAGATTTTCTCGAGAAAAAAAGAGTAAGAAAAGAAAAAGAATCAGAGAAAGAGAACCTTTCACGAAGAGAGACAATAGCCGAATAAAAATTGGGAGAGGGCCAAGTAGAGAGAAATAAATCTCTCCTAGAGAAAGAGACAGAGAGAGAAGTGTGACGGTCTGTTTGTTTAGACGAGCGGGAGGAGGGAAACAGAGACTAAGGAAAAGAAAGAACTAAGCAGAAGCAGAGAGAAGGGAGGGATGTCCGTACTGCTATTTAGGAGACACGTGGCGAGACATGAGAGGATGATGAAATGGAGATAGAAAGAGAGAGAGGAGTGGTGATCCGGATCCGGTGTTGTCGAGGAACAAAGGAAAGGGGAAGGGAAGGAAGGGAAGTTTTTTTACATTGAGCGCTTCTCAATGGGGAAATGATCGGAAGGCCGTTTTTCTCTGTTTCATTCTTTTCCTTTGTTGGTCTACCGTTGGTCAATAAATTATAACAAGGGAAAATAATTATTTAGTCCTTCATGTTTACGGTAATTCTCTAAATAGTCTCCAACGTTTTATATAATATTAAGTCAGCTCTCACATATATCTCCGTCTAATTATTCAATTTTAATTGTTTTTGCCATTAAAGTGAGGCAAAATTAAAGAGAGAGGTGAGATAAGTTCTTTCAAATGACAATTTATGCCCTTGCAAAAAAACCAACATGTATTCATTAAAGCTCTCCACCACCACCATCTATCCTTGCAGTTCCTCTGCCATTACCACCACCTATCAATCTCTAATCAAAGCCTCCACCATCTTAGAGTCTCTCCAACTAGTACTACCTCCCAAATCTCTACCTCAAACTCCATTTCCTCATTCTCTTTCCTTTTCTCATCTCGTACCTTCGCCTTCTCTTCAGCAGAGCATCTACCGACAATAGCAGAATCTACTACTTTGTTATGGTTTCCTTAATTTCATTATTGTTCTCTCTTCGTTTTTTCTTTGTGAATAATCCTAGTATGTATGTTTATCTTTCTCTCTGTCTCTACTTTTTCTCTCTCTTTTTTTTCCCTCTTTTTTAATATTTTGATTGAGCTGGAAACAACTTCATTTGCTTAAGTTTGGAATTGAATTATATGCATTTTGATTCTTATTTTTCTTGTATTTTGAAGTTACTAGACTTGAATTCTAAGAATTTAAAAGACTATTTTTATTTTTGGAGTTTGGATTTTTAGATTTTGATTTGATTTTAGCCTTTCTTATTTCTCTTGATTTCCAAAGAAGGGGTTTTGTTGATGAAAAATTTTGCTTAAAGCACGCTGGCCATTTGATGTATTGCTTGAATGAAAGTTCTTCTATCTCTCTTCTTGCTAATCCTTTCATGACTTACCCACCATTATTTTTCCATTTCTTTGACATGTACAAGAACCCACTACTCAATTTTTGTCTATTAGATTCATAATTTACTTTAAAGCTGAGATTTTGATGTTAATTCTATTATATTTCTTTGTTAAGGATGCATTTTTATTCCATCAAGCTCTATTGATTCATTATTTCTTGTTGTTTTAAGTTCTCAGAAGAGCAGGTTACACCAAGCTTGATTAATGATTAATGTATTTTGATTAATTATGTTTTTTTATTAATGATTAATGTATGTAATATATTTTTTGGAAAGCTTCTAACCAACTTGGAAATATTTTAAGGAATGATGTTTTTGTCTTTTTGCCTCGCTCAAAAAGTAAAAACAATCAAAACTAGATGGATACATCATTTTATTAGATTTAAAAAAAATGCAAGGATAACTTAAATATTATATAAAATATTAAAGACTATTTAGATAATTACGGTAAATTCGAAGGATTAAATAATTATTTTCTCTTATAACAAACTAAACACCGTGTATGTTGTGGGAACCAGTGGATCTCCCTCTCTCACAACAAGCAGCTTGGTGGGGTCCAAAGTGCAACGGCATATGAGATAGAATTTTGTAGCCTGAATTTAGAATTGGAAAAACAAATAGTATAAATTTAATTAAAATTTCATATTTCATGTTTCGAATAAATTTAAAATTAAATATTTTTGCTTTTTATTTTTTTAAAATATTTTAATATAATATTTTTTTTTAGAAAACGTAATTCATCTGAAACAGCTAAACATATCTCGTACTATAAATGAAAATATTAATTGATAAAAGGAGAGAAATAGTATAAAATAGAAAATGAAAAGAGTTTGGAATATATTTTTAAGGATATTTTTTGATTTATTTTACAAAAATATTAGGATTTCTATAGTTGTAACTACTAATGAAGAAAAGTTCAACTTGACTTAAAAGCCTAAAAATTTTTCATCTAATACATTTACATAGCTTACTGTGCTTAATTATATCTATACAATTATATCAACTTGCTTTCAAACTTATAGTTACTCACTGTACAATTCAATTGCAACAACAGATAAAAAATTGTTTGAAAAATTCTTTTTATACAGTACATTAACTAATGATTTAAAATAATTTTACTAATTTAATTAAGTACTTAATTGAAATGTCTAATTAAGTTAAAATATTAAATTTCTAATTGAGTTAAAAATTTTTAATTAACGTAAAAATTCATACTTGGATAATTATTCTTATTTTAAATTAATATTGTATTTTTTAATATTTTCCTTTTATTCAAATAATAAAAATACCTAAAAGAAAATATGTTCGTTAAGATGCCAAAATTAAACAAATTCTCGATAGCTAAAGAAAATAAAATTTATTTGATAGTCAAAACAAATAAAATTTATTTGTGAATTTTTTATGTACTATATTATATATATGATAAAACCTCAACAATAGGTTTTAATTCCCAATTAAAATTTGATAAAACTTCTATATTTTAATTTATAATATATCAATATCATAGTTTTTTAGCTAGAGTTTTCGTAGGTATAAGTAAACAAATAATTAAATGGTTAATAATATTTAATCGTTAATATTTTTATTTAAATAGGATGATGATGATTAGGGGTGTGCATGGGTCGGATGGAAATTACATAATTCTCAGTCTCATTCCAAAATATCAGAATATATATAAAAAAAAAAGAGTTTTATTCCCGTCCCAGTAGGTATATAGTTCCGTCCTATCTTTCGGCCGGATATTGGACGAGAATTCGGGTCAATAGGACAGGATGGGATTGATCAGATCGGGAATTAATTAGGATTTTCTATAGTCTTACTGAATTTTTTTTTACCAAAAAATATAAAATTGCTATACTCATCAATTACAGTTAAACAAAATTCATCGATATAAATTTGAGTTAATATAAAAAGAATAAATCAAATAACTAATTTAATCATTCATGGTCTACTATCAAAATTATAACAGAAGATTTATTAGTACTTAACTTTTATTCAATAAGAGCATTAATTACAATAAAATAAAATAATTTAAAAATTGTATATAATTTAACTTTATAGGTATTTTATGAATTTTAACTCATTATTGTTTTATTATTATTGCCTTAAAGTTGACTTAAATTTGATACTTTCTTGATTTAATCTTGAATATTATCTAAAAGTAAATAGTGATAGCATTAAGTATAACCAATAATCTAAAATTAATTATAATTAATGTTTTGCCATGTATAATTAATCTTTCTATTTTTTATTTAATAGAAAATTTTATTTAGAAAAATTTACTTAATACATATAGTAAAATCATAAAGAAAAAACTTATAAATTTAATTAATCGATTCATTTTATATTTAGAAAAATGTATATTATATTTTTCATATTATTATTACCTCAACAAGTAACTCATGTAAAAAAATAAAATAAAATGGATGAAATGATTTCATGAATATGATTTAAAAATCATAAAAAAAAGAAACATCTAAAATTTTAAAGAAAAATAGGATGGAACTTGGATCGGTACATGTTCATTTTAATCAAAAGAACCAGTTACATCCTATTATTACTTTCGAAGGGTATTTGGATGAGACTATTAAATTAATATCAGATACTTTTCAGGACGAAAACTTCAGAATAGTTTTTGAAAACGGGTCAAGATCGTCCCATGCACACCTTTAACGATGATGATTATAATCTATGTTGACTCTAGGTGAATTATACATAAATTATATTTCTTATTTAGATTAATCTTTGAATTAAAGAAATATTTATGTTTAATATAATTATATTTTATTAATGTCTGACTTTTATATTTTATTCTTCCTTTTTAATACCAAATCAACAGAGAATTATGTAAATAAATTGCAAATTTAGAAATGGGTTTAATGGTAAATTAATTGCGGATATTAATACATTATTTTTAAATCTAGCAATAGATTTAGCAAGGGATTTTAAAATAGCAACCGATATAGCAACATATTACATACAGATTTCAACAATATTTTGGTATATATAGTAATGGTTTAGCAAGGGACTATAAACAACAACAGATTTTGCAACATATTAGTTAAGTATTTCAACAATATTTCAATAGCATTGACAACCATTTTAGTAAGGGATTACAAATAGCAATGGATTTAGCAATGATTAGCTAGAGATTTCAATAATTCAATGGAATTAACAACGGACTTAGCAAGAGATTGAAGTCAGCCATGACTTTAACTATATATTAATTACAGATAAGCCATGAATTTAGTAACCAAATTGGGAAGGGATTTGAATTAGTAACGATTAGCAATGGAGATAGAAACGAATTTTCATCTAGAATTATAATTGGCTAAGGATTCAAGCAGGAATTAGCAAGAGATTTAGCGATGGAATTAGATAGAGATTAATAAAGAATTTAGCAACAGATTAGACACACATTGGCAATAAAATTGGTACCCAAATAGACATGCTTTTAGCAATGGAAAGGATTCGAAATAGCAAAGGAATTATTTGTGGCTAATTTAGCAACAAGTTGCTGATCGGGGTTAATATATAGAAAGGCGATATTCTGAGAGGAATATGATATATTGCTAATTTGTTGCTAAATTAAGATTAGCAACGAAATTTATTAAATTAGCAATGGACTTTTCCACTACTAAATCTCTCTTTTTTTTGTACTATTCAACATTTATTTATTTAAAACTGAAAATGGCTTAGTTATTATTGGACTCAGAAAGCAATACATCTTGAATAAGAGATGGAGGGTTTATAGTTCACTCCATTAGATCATGAATAGAACCTGTACCTCTTGCTAATATATGAGCGACCAGATTCGTTGATTTTTTAATAACATTAAAAGGCAAAGAAATAAACTCTTTAAAAAGAGTTTTACAATCAGCTATCATTATACCAAAATAAGATCGATCATTCTTGTCAAAGTCCAATATCTGATGAACCTGCAAGCAATCCATTTCCAATGCCAATTTAACATTCAAAAGAATGGCTTTTTAACCAAATAAGAGCTTCCCTTTCTCCCATCACTTCTGCCATTTGAGGAGTAAAGGCTAAACCAACATTTTCATACCTCCACCAACTGTATGGTTCCTTGTAGTCCATCCAACACCTGCCCAACCTGTAGCCATATCATAGCTCGCATTCACATTGCATTCGTATCCTTACCGTGGCGGCTGCCATTTTGAAACAGAAGGCATGCATATATCGACAGAATTAATACTTACTGCCCCCTTTTTGCTGTTGTCCATTCTTGCACGAATCAGCGAGCCCTACGAATAACAAGTTCACAACTGGTCCAGTAACTTGCTATTCCCGCCATATAATACTATTTCTTGCTAACCAAATCTCCCATTCTATCATTGCTACGTTTTTATTTATTTGTTAACGTATATTAATCCGCATACCACTAAGCTAAAGTAAGATTTATTAATATATAATTAATATTTATTAATATATTTGAATATATTTATACTCTTACCTTAAATATACCGTATTTAATATATAATATTATTTTATTTTATCGAATTGAATTATTATATTTTTATTATATTTGATATACTTGCTAGTACCAAATCTCCCATTTCGTATCATTGCTACGTTTTTATTATTGTTAACGTATATTAATCGCATACCACTTAAGCCTAAGAGTAAGGGGGGAGTTTATTAATTATATAATTAATATTATTAATATATTGTGATAGCTAATTATTGAATATACTCGTTACCTTAAATATACACGTAGTTTATATAAATATTATTTATTTTATCGAATTGAGATTAATTATTATTTATTATATTGCTGAAAGTTATATTATATACATTTTTTATTTTATCCGCAATAAATTTAGATTAAATACGAAAATTTGTTATCCAATAAAATTTAGATTTAAATAGAAAATTGTTATAATTAATTAAAATTAAATTGTCTTTATTTTTCAACCAATAAAATTAATTCTTAAAAATATTCTTAAAATCTATAAACTTAGTAGGTATATTTTTTATAATCCTAATGTTCCCCTTACTATTTTTATATATACTAGTGTTAGAATCCGAGCGATGCGTGGAGCAATATTAAAGGATGAAATAATCTTTTACAACATTATTCAAAAATAGTAAAATTATATAATAAAATGGTAAATTTGTATCTCATTGAGATATGTTGAAAAGTTGTAATGTTAAAATATGTTTTTTAAAATATCTTACGAAGCTTTTCATAAAGTATACAATACAAAAGCCATACATGGTATGACCTACATCAAAAAATGCATACACACTATTAATGTATTTTTCAACAGTGATAATAATTTTGAGAATTTAACTAATTATATTACACTATTAATGTATTTTTCAACAGTGATAATAATTTTGAGAATTTAACTAATTATATTGAAAAAAAATTAAGTATTTTTTATTTTATGATTATGATTCATTATAAATAATTGTTTATTTATTTGAAATATTAATATATTATTTATTTAGTGTAGTGTGTCTTAAGCGTGTAGATATCCTACTTTTTTAAAAGTTAGTCTATCATGTACTTTCCCGTATATCGTATACCGTATACGTGCAATTTAACTCTTGGTATATAAGACTACTCCGTATACTAAGTTAATCAACCAATGTTTTTTTATTACCAATAAAAATAAAGTGTTTTTTTTAATTTATTTTTGTATCATTAAAATAAGAAAATTTTTTTATTTTATATTTATAATTATCATAAATGATTGTTTATTTATTTGAAATATTGATGTATTACTTATTTAGTATAATGTGTCTTAAGCGTGTAAATGTTCTATCTTTTTTAAAAAATTTTGTATCCTGTATCTCGTGTCCCATGTCCATGCAATTTAGCTTTTGGTAAATAAGACTACTTCATAGACCAAACTAATCAACCAAGGTTTTTTCTTATTACCAATAAAAAATGAAGTGTTTTTTTTTAAATTTATTTTTGTGTCGTAGAAATAAGAAATTAAGTATTGTTTATGTTCATAATTTAGTATAAATGATTATTTATTTATTTAAAATATTAATGTATTACTAAATATTAATGTATTACTTATTTAGTGTAGTATGTTATAAGTGTGTGAATGTCCTACTTTTTAAAAAATTATCGTATGTCGTGTCCCGTGTCCATGCAACCTAGCTTTTGGTATATGAAACTACTCCATATACCAAGCTAATCAACCAAGATTTTTTTTTATTACCTACAAAAATGAATTATTTTCTTTTAATTTGTTCTTATGTCATTGAAATAAGAAATTAAGCATTTTTTTATTTTATATTTATGATTTATTATATATGATTGTTTATTTATTTAAAATATTAATGTATTACTTATTTAGTGTAATATGTCCTAAGTGTGTATGTCTTACCATTTTTAAAAATGGTCGTATCTCGTACGTTCCTGTATTGCGTGTCCAATTTCCGTACAACCAAGCTCCTAGTATATAAAACTACTCTATACACCAAGCTAATCAACCAGTGTTTTTTTTATTACTAATAAAAAATAAAGTATTACACTTGCTTCCATATAACACAAACTACCTTGCTTTTTTACATATAGATAGATAGATATAGATTTTTCAATAGTGATAATAATTTTAAGAATTTAATTAATTATATTGAAATATAGTATTGAAATAAGAAATTAAGTATTTTTTTATTTTATGTTATTATTTATTTATAAATATATTAATTTATTTATTATCAATATTTCCCGTACATCAGGTATCTCGGGATCCCATGAAATTAAGTATTTTTTTATTTTATGTTATTATTTATTATAAATAATTATTTATTTATTATCATATCCCGTACATTCATGTATCTCGGATCCCATGTCTGTGCAATCTAGCTTCTGGTTTATAAGACTACTCCATACGTCAAAGTAATCGTTAAAATAAGAAATTAAATATTTTTTTTTTATAGTTTGGGTTATATTTATTTTAATTTAATTTTAATTTAAAGTAATTATATTAAAATAAAAAATTTATTTTTTATTTTTTATTTATTATAAATGATTGTTATATCCTTTATGTTCCATATCTCGTGTCCCGTGTTCGTGCAACCTAGCCCTGGTATATAATACTACCCCATACACCAAGGTAATCATTAAAATAAAAAATTAAGTATTCTTATTTTATGACTTGGGTTATTTGTATTTTAATTAAATTTTAATGCATTATAGATATTATCATGATAAAGACATTATCTAAAAATATAAAACAACTTATCTTCTTATAATTGCTGTCATTACACCTTATCTCTTACAACCGTACTAAATAATTGTTGTCCTTCTTGTACTTGACAATTTAGGCTTACACTTGGCTTCCATATAGTGCAAATTGTTCTACTTTTATATATATAAGATTGTAGATATGTTTAAGTCTCCTTTTCTCTTTGCAAAATAAAATTCTCCATTTTTTATAATAAATTTAAATTTATTTTTTAAAATTTAATTAAAGAACAAAAGGCAAACTAGAGTTAATTGAGTGTCAATAAATGTAACCTCTTATTTGAAATAAATGAATCCCGCAAAATTTTATCGAATTCATTTGTATATCCATATTTTTGTGCTTGAAATGAAAAATGAAAAATTTCAATTTTATGAATTCTATTATATGAATTAAACTAAAATCTATAAAAATAAATAAAATTTTTAAATAAATTCTACAAAATAAAGTAACCCAACTTTTGTGACAAAACTACATTCTTTTGTTTACAGAGTGAATTTTTCAATTTTTTTCCTTATCAATTTATTAATTTTATCAAAACCATTTAAATTTTAAATTTTTTTGGAAACCATAAGTACATTCATTATTTATTATTAAAAAAAAGAATATTTCGTTAGAATTAATCTCCATTAATTATATATTGATCGGAAAAAATTTCTTGCAAAAATGAAGAAAAAAAAATATAATTAGAGTCAGTGAACACATGAATTTATTAATAATATTTATAGAACTTTCGGAATTAATCTTTTGGAACTAGTTTTCTATACATATCTAAAATGCAAGACTATTATTCCTGTACATATCTAAAATATGAGTGTATTTCATTATATGAATTTTAATTATTTATATTTGAATAAAAAACAATAAGATTGTTATATTGAATAAAATAAATGTAATTGGTGTTTGTAATTTATTTTTATTAAATTATTACGTTAAGAGTATTTTAGAAAATAAAGATAAATGAATTTTTCTTTAAAAATTTATTTCACACATAATTTTATAGAATTTAATTGAATTTCTTATTTTTAAATTATGACATACCAAAGATGAGATTTTATTTATATTTGAATTCTAATTAGAAAATGAGTTCTATATTTATGGTTCATTTGTTCCGAATACAGTGTAAGTATATTGACTCCTTTAAATCTAAATGCTTTCCCATTATTTAGAATAAATGAATTTCATAAAATTTTATAAAATTTTATAAATTTGAATTTTTTTGTTTAGTTAAAAAAATGAAGAATTAAATTTTACAAATTCAATTCTGTGGATTTGAATATAACGAAACTAAATTTTCAAATAAATTCCACAACTTTATACAACCCAGAGGTTTATGACAAAACTCTCCATCCTCCTAGCCTTCTAAAATTATCATACTAAGAGTATTTTAAGAATAAAAGTAAATGAGTTTTTTATTTTTAAATTTACTTAAGGAATAAATTGCTGGACTATTCTATATTTTAAGTTCATTTGAACTGTCAAATTTTTATACAGATGTAATTTTAATTTTTCACTATGTTAGATGAAATTAATTGGACGTTGAGTTGACATTCACCAAATTATTGAAAGAGAAAGACTTTGCGTTCTGTAACAATTTCACCCAAAAATCCAACTTATCCCTTTAGGCATCCCAGCTGAAACTTTTATTATAATTATACTCCAATTCAAAATCGGTCAAAATTAATGAATAAAATACATTAAAATACGAGTTCTATAGCTCATATTTGAGTTAACTTAATCCAAAAAATGATTTGGATTAAACTATATAAAATACCAAATACTTTGGCAGTTGTAATACTTGCATCTCAAAAGGACCTTATCACTCAGATACTCTAATTTTAACTTTGTATCACAGTTGCATCTTGAATTGAAATTAGGGGTAACATTCAATTACAATTACACCTTAAATTCAAATTTTATATTATTTTAATAGAGCAAATACAAAATTACTGGAAAGAAGTAATCAATAAAAGATGAGTTCGGAATAAAGCAAATTATGGCAAATATACCATCAAAATTAAACTCTAAATTCAAATTTTCATCTCATATTTTAATGTGCAAACCCTAAATTACTTGAGAAAATATGGTGTACCACAAAAATAACCTTAAACCTCCAAACATCCAAATACAAATTATGACAAATAAGAAATAGAAATTATGATTCCTACTTTTGCACATTATGTTAATTTAATCCAAAAGGTTGGTTAAGTGAAACGGTGTGTTTCATAAACTTTTTCTGTGAAGCCATTGCAAAGTGTTTTGCTTTATTCTGAGCTTGTCTCCTTGTGATTACTTCTTCTCTAGTAATCTAGAGGTTTACTATTAAAATAAGATAAATTTTGAGTTTTGGGTGAAATTGTAATTAAATGTGACCCCTAATTTGAATTCAAGGTGTAGACGTCTATCTATCTGTTATGCGGTGCCCACTCAAGTGGGACCCACAGTAAATTTGAAAGGAAAATAAATTGGAAAAGAAAAAGAAAAAAAAAATCAACACGTTGTGATTTATTTTCAAAGGTTGGCACCACTCAAGTGGGACCCGACATAAATTTGAAAGGAAAATAAATTGGAAAAGAAAAAAAGAAAAAAAAAAATCAACACGTTGTGATTAGCGGTACCGGATCCGTGGATATACTTTGAAAATAAATATACCACGACGACGAGAAAATTACGACGAGTCTATTGGTGCTGTCCGCTCGGAAAGATATTATAGTATCGACTTAGTGGTGAATAGTAAAACAGTAACTCAAAGTTGGTGGTGAACAGTATTATTGGCGTTACTGTTGCTGAGCCGTGACTCTTAAGCCCAGCACTATTCACGCATAGTACTATTGACGTGTACAGTTACTATTTACGTGTACTGATACTATTCACGTATACTGTTACTATTCACAGCTACTATTCACGTATACTAATAATCGAGGCGGAATCAGAGTAGAGTGGGCCAGTGTTTGTAATGGTGGACGATATCTGAGAAAGTCCAGTGGCCAACGACTCAGAGCAGAGTGGGCCAGTGTTTGCAGAGATGGACAATATCTCAGAAAGTGCAGTGGCCAGTGACTCAAAGCAGAGTGGGCCAGTGTTTGCAGAAATGGACAATATTTCAGAAAGTCCAGTGGCCAGCGATTCAGAGCAAAGTGGGCCAGTGTTTGCAGAGATGGACAATATCTCAGAAAGTCCAATTGCCAGCGACTTAGAGCAGAGTGGGCTAATGTTTACAGAGGTGAACGATATCTTAGAAAGTCCAGTGACCAGCAACTCAGAGTAGAGTGGGCCAGCGTTTGTAGAGGTGGACAAGAGACATAACACAGTTGCCAGCGACTCAGAGCATAGTGCGCAAGTGTTTGCAGAGGTGGACGATATCTTAGAAAATCCAGTGGCCAGTGACTCAGAGTAGAGTGGGCCAATGTTTGCAGAGGTGGACAATATCTCAGAAAATCCAATGGCCAGCGACTCAGAGCAGAGTGAGCTAGTGTCTGCAGTGAAATGGATTTTCAGGTATCTTCGAGGTACAACCAAAGTATGTTTATGCTTTGGAGATGAGAAGCCAGTATTAGTCGGTTATACCGATGCAGATATGGCTGAGGATGTTGACTCGAGAAAGTCTACATCAGGATATCTAATCACATTTGCAGGGGGAGCCGTGTTGTGGCAGTCCAAATTACTAAGGTATAACAACAAGACCAAGACCGGAAAAAGATCTGCAGGTGGTGCCTTGTGTTGAAAGTCTTCCCGACAAAAGGAGGTCGGGCGGCGTGTCCCGCAAAGTTGTAAGACGCAACAACTGAACAGTTTGGCGGAGAGGATGAACAGAACTTTGATGGAGAGAGTCAGATGTTTACTCTCATATGCAAAGTTGTCTAAAAGATTTTGGGGTGAAGCGTTACCCACAGCAGTTCGCCGTTCACTCTGTTTCCCTCTATAGTATGATACTCCAGAGAGAGTATGGTTAGGAAAGGATGTTTCCTATGATCATTTGCGGGTTTGATGCAAACCTTCGTACATGTCCCGAAGGATGAACGCCCAGTCTAAGCTTGATGTCAAGACTAGATGGTGCTGATTCATTGCCGCTATGGCCAAGACCAATGTGGGCTATAGGTTTATGACCAATCCCAGAAGACGATTAATATGAAAAATCGTTGATGCTGTATTGTTTGAAGATCAGACTATTGAAGATATTGAATCAGAGTGCCAATAGATCCTGATGAAGACTCAACAGGACATACAGAGGAGTCCCTCCATTAGAACGCAAAACAACAATTGAAGATGAAGAAAATGTTCCCACAAGAAACAAGTTGCCAGGAGTGTAGAAGATCCAGAAGTTCCTAATCAGAAGATGAACCAGAGTGAAGAATTATGATTGTTCATATTCAACCACCAGCACCGGAAAGGTCTCAAACATTAAGAAATCTAGTAGAGTCTGACAAACCATCTACTAGATATCCAGTCAATGGTATGTACTGTACGACTGACGGGGAAACCGTAAAAGCTTTGAAGAAGGCTATGGAATGAACACAAGAAGGAACTTGGTTTGAAACCATGCAAGATGAAATGAAGTCCTTTGCATTTCGAGGATTAACATTTGAAGCTAGTGAAGTTGCCTAAAGGCAAGAAGCTTTGAAGAACAAGTGGGTGTTCAGTAATCAAAGGCAGGAAGAACAAGCTCCCAACCACAATTTCAAAGCTAGACTGGGTTGTGATTGAAAATTGACATCATTCGACAGTTGCTCGAATGGCCACCAGTTTTTGAACTGGAAATCGAGCAAAGGATGGAAAGACTACCTTCCTAAATGGAAGATTTGGAAGAGAATATTACATCGGAGCTGCCAAGAGGATTTCGTTAGAAAAAGAGATTGTGTTTGCAAACTGAAGAAGAGCTTGTACGGCTTTGAAGGCAGGCACTGAGACAGTGGTACAAGAAGCTTGAGTCCGGTTGATGGCGGGAGCATGGCTACAGAAAGTATCGTACTTTCAGTATCACTGTGTTTCGTATTCTCTGATGATGAGGTATATTGTTTTTGCTCTATGTGGTTGATTATTGGTGACTGTTGTCAGAATTTCTAGCTTGAAAGAAACAGCTGAAGTAAGTCTTTTGCTATTGAGAAGGACTTGGGGACCAGCAAAAGCAGATTCTTGCATGATGATACAAGGAATCGAAGAGCCAAGAAAATTCAGGTTGTCACAGGTTGAAGTAAATTTGAGAAAGTACCTTCAACGTGTTTTTAGGAATGGAGAGGATGCGTGTAAAGCGGTTAGTGTCCTCTTACTAATCACTTTTAAACTGGAGGTTCTAAAACAGTGCCCTTCGGTTCATTTGTGGTAGCTAAAGACCGAAAAAAGATCTGCAGGTAGTGCCTTGTGTCGAAAGTCTTCCCGACAAGAGGAGGTTGGGCGGCGTGTCCCGTAGAGTTGTAGCGGCGATACAAGATGGTTGGCAGATCTAATAGATTAAATAAATATTTAATTCTTTTAATAAGTCCAGAGACAACCAATTGTGGGCAGATTGCAGTTTAATCAAGTTTAGTATATT
Organism: Jatropha curcas; assembly: GCF_014843425.1. The sequence goes on along the minus strand of NW_023591305.1, from coordinate 34,081 downwards.
AATATATAATTATGCATGATTTCGGGTTTCAGGGTTTCTTGGATTCAAATTGGGTAGAATGTATTTTTAGGTTTGGTTTGTGGCCCGCCTTTAACCATAAGGCAAGAGCGGGTCTTTTGCTTAGTTGCCAACTATTCGAAGTTTGGCAACTGACCACGAAATAAAGGGAGAGTCGTGTGACTCTCTCATTCTCTCATTCTCTTATTCCCTCTCCTATAAATAGGAGAGAATGCGCAGTTCAGAGAGACAAACACACTAGAAATGTAGCGAGAGAGAGTGTTATAGTTTTAGGAAGGGCTTCCTAAAACGAGGGAGAGAAAAATAGTGAGGATTATTTTGGGGTGTTTTTGGAAAATGCCACTATTTTGTATACTCTCTGTGGCATGTAACCCTACGTATTGTGTTTAAGTAGTGGAAGAATTATTCGGAGTTTCGTCCCTGTGACGTAGCCCTAAACAGTTGAGGTGAACCACGTAAATTTCTGGTGTGTCCACATTTTTATTATTCCGCGTGCGATTTAATTTTCTACTTACTCGGTGAAAGGGGCCCAACGAGTGGATCAGAGCTGATGGCCCAAAACAACGGATTATCAGAGTTATTATTCCGCTGCATTAATTTTCTCTTACTCGGTTGAAAGGGCCCAACGAGTGGTATCAGAGCTGATGCCCAACAACTGGTATCAGAGTCGATATCCTAACACTATCTTACCACGCTCTCCTACTCCTATAAAGAAAGGCCAGTGCACAGAATGCTCTGCTCATCTTTCTTATGGCTCAGGATTCTGTTGATCGTCGGATATCATTGAGAAATAGGAAATTTACAATTGAAGTGTCTGAGGGTTTAAGTTGGATTTGGGGTGTACTTGTTAAAAAACGTAAAGTTTATGATATATTTAATGGTTTCACTAGAAAGGCTACATGTATTGCTATGAAACTATTATAATTTGATGCAAGCATTTATGAAAAGGCTAATAATGAGTCCGTATGAAATTAGAGCAAGTGGTGCAAGAAACAAGCCAACATGTCAATTTAGACTTCTAAAACGGATCGAAGGAAAAAAATTCCAAGTGAATGTTCATATACAGATGGATTTTACTTGTCTACGGCGAACTTAGGATTCCATTTATGGACTAAACTAATGAAAATAAGAATTTTTTAGAAATTATTCATACTTTATCCTTTTTTTTAATGTACGGTAAAAAATACCGTAATTTTAATAAAAAATTATTTTTCATTAGTTTGATCCATTAATGAATCCATAGACTAGGTTTAGACAAGTCAATCCTTATAAACATTGGTAGTTTTGGAAACCTTTTTTCTACAATTTTTTTTCCCTATAAAAGTATTTTCATTAAAAATTTGTTCTTATTTTCAATTGCAAATTTCAAACCAATAAATATTTGATGTATTTCTTTTTAGGCTAAATGAAAAAACCTGAACTTTGGCTGTTCTTCAACTTTAGCCATTTGTTTTTTTTGAAAGCAAAAGATCCAAACTTCATTAACTCAAAATATAAAACTCAGTAATACAATTAGGGATCTCATCCCACTCCTGGAGACGTGCAAAACGAGTGGATGCTTAGGCGAGCATATGAGCAGCCATATTGGCTTGTCTTCTAATCACTTGACGAACTTAATAATTGTTTACAATCAGAAATCTAGTCTTCCTCTTCATCTTTGATTGTCGTTGTCATCACCCTTCGTATCACTAAAGATTCACCTTGAATTGGATAAACATCAATTCATTTATTCATCACCCTTAATATGTCCTTTCTATCCTCAAATTTGAGAATTGCTGCCTCATTTATTTATAGTTGATCTGAAATTAATTTTCCCTCTAAAAGGTTTCCTTTTTTGTTCCTTTCAATATTAGTTGCAAGCCTATTACTTTTATTTGTGGTAGCAACCCAATCAGTTCCATAAACAAGTTTCCTGGCACCATGAAGGGAAACTTGTTTTTCAGCAGTTAAAAGTATATTTATGAGCATCCTCAATATTATGTGGACAAACTACTCCCATCTCATCTCTAATAGACTGATTTAAATCAGTTAGATAGTAAGATGTAATTTGCTCATTACTTTTGGATAAACCAACTCAAATTGATAAGTTATTGAACTCAGCAGTGTACTCCTCAACAACATGTTATTTTGCTTCAAGTAATAGAGCTTTTCATACAATTCCATCGCATAATCAGTGGGTAAAAACTACTTTCATAGCTTAGTTTTTATGTGCTCCCAAGTGCTGATTTTAAGTTTTCCTTATCATATATAAATATATGTTGCTCTTCAACTCTCTTCCACCATTGAAGTGCAACACCTTTCAATTTAAGATTTACAAATAACATCTTTTGATTTTCAGCTATAGGTTTTCATTTGAAATAATTCTCTAGACTGGCTTTCCAATCTAAGAAATCTTCCACATGTAATTTTCAATGAGAATCAGCTACTTCAATCCTTGCCTCTCCACCATTCAAATCAAGAGCATGCAGTAACTACTCTTCCAATCCATCTCGTGCCGCTCAATTGGCGAGTCCAACTTCGTGGAAAGGGTTCACATCCTCGACTTCTTTAGTCTGAAGATCCTCTTGAATCTTGAATGGTTTGTGGTTGCCTTCCGGAATCTCCATTCAGGCCTCCACACGTTCGTAACGCTGCAAGGCTTGTACAATATATGTCAAACCTTCAATCATTTGTTGTATCTCAGCCAATTCTGTTTGTTGGGGCCAATTTCCTCTACCTCAAATTCTACCTCTACCAACCATGGTTTAGAAAAGAATAGAAAAAAAATCTTGCAGCAGTTTAGGATCTTTTTACGATTCTGAACCACTTGATGCAAGGGGAGAATTTAGGGCTAGAATAGATTAATTGTGATTGGAATAAGATATGATAATTAGTTTTAAAGAAAACCTTAGAATTAAAATTCTGAATTGAAGGATAAAAAAAAAAAAAAACATAATCTGATAATTGTCGTCTTATTTATTCTAGTTAGGACAAATCCTAGCTAATCCTAGATTGAAAATACTTCATAGATATTAATGAAGAACTCCTGCATCACATTACTTATTCAAAAAAATAAAAAATAAAAAAAAAATCACAGTACAGTATATCTTCACTTCTTCTTGTACAATACATCCAGTTTGTCTCAAATCATACATCCTAAATGAAACTGCAAGAAAATCAAAGAAAAACATTTAAAAAAAAAAAAAAAAAAAAAAGTACAAGTATATCTTCACTTCTCTGTGTACAATACATCCAGTTGTGTCTCCAAGATGCATACATCCTAATGTAAACTTGCAAGAAAACAAAAGAAAAAAAACATTTAAAAAAATTAAAAAAAAAAAAAAAACTAATCATAGATCAATGCATGCGAAAAAATGTGGAGAAACTGTAGAGAATTGGTTAGGAGTTAAAACAAAAAAAAAAAAAAAAAAAAAAACTAATCATAGAATCAATTGCATGCAAAAATGTGAGAAACTGTAGAGGATTGGTTAGGAGTTAAAAACACCAGCAAGCATGTTGGGGAAAAGAAGAGATGCTTTGTTTGGCAAGAAAGTCCCTCAAAATTTTGTCTGCAAAATTATACACATAAGAAATATTTGAAGAAATATAAATTTAGCAAATGATATTCCAATTTTGTGGTCATAATGAATCATTATTTTTCAGGGAAGGATCACTATAACTCCATAATTACATATAAGTCCTATAGATACGTAACCATGATTTCATAAGCAGCTCATAAAGCAACTTAAAGATTAGTTTTGGTTTGGTTCATATAACCGAAAATCTAAACCAGACCGAGTAATTTTGGTTTGGTTCAGCTCCTAATAGATTAGTTTTGGTTTGGATGGGTTAATTATAAATATTAATTAGTTTTTCGGTTATGGTGCGGTTAGTCAAAAAAAATCTCGGTTAATCCAGATTAGCACTCATGATATATTTTTTTTATCTCAGATTTTTTTTTTTGTGTGTAAAAAAAGTTGCATTTTTTACCCCATATCAAAATAAAACCAAGAGTGCAAATTATAGTTATATAGTTTTTATGGCAAGTGACAATAATATGGTATAACTTTTGAAATTACTAACAGAGAAAATCATGCTTAATTGGTTACTAATTGTAATTTTGTAACTCAAAGTTGAATGAATGTTTCTCTTAATGTTAATTATATTAATTGTTATTTGGATAGTTTGATTTAGATATGATTGCCTTTGTAATTTTTGTTTGGACACTTGTGATTTGTTGGATTAATTAATTAATTTTATCATTTATTTTTTTATTCATGCAATTATCTATAAATTTATAAGCATATGTATATAGTTAGTTGCTTTAAGAGTACAAACTGCAAATCTAGAGATAGGAACACATTGAAAAATTTTGGATTTGGATATTTTCTTGTAATCAGTTTGGATTAACCAACTTAAAATATTAATCCAATTATTCGGACAGTTGCAATTTTTTGTAATAAAATCGCATGTTATTGGGTTCGTTTACTTTCTATTTTATATTAAATATGGTATTGGATAATTAATTTATAAAAGTCGGCTATATTCAAATTGAGTTATTCGGTTTTGATTGATTAGAATTAACCGAATACTCACTCCTACTAAGTGGCATATAATGAGAAAGGTGAATCAACTGGCTTACGTTATTTTGTGTTAAGATAAGTTGAACTCATTATAAACCCAATATTAAATATACTACTAATGCTACTTGAAGTTGATTACTTTGCACCTAGGGCTCATATTCTTAATACTATGCTTCCCCTTTAAAGTCACAAGGAAAATTTAGGCAATAAATTAGAAAGGTGATATGAACACGACATATTTAACCTGTCTAATATCATAAACAGGTTAAATGGGTCGTATTGACCTGTATATGACCCACTTAACTTACTTATAATATTTTTAAATTTTAACCTAGTTAACTCAAATTATGTTTAAAAATAATTTTTCATACATAAAATGCATAGATTTTTCAATATTCATAACTAAAATAAAAAATTAATACAACAATAAAGTTTAAATAGATTTTAGTTGGAGTATTTAAATTTGACAATAAAATTACCTCTTTTCACTTAAATAAACGGATGACTCGTCTAACCCACGTGTCAACCCATGACAAGACAAGTTTATATTCGTGTCATAAATAAATAATCAGTTTATAATACGAACCCGTTTAACTTCAATCTTAACCTGTTTGTTTCGTTTGTTAAGAAAATCATGTTTCCGTGTCAAACACATTTTTTACACCCCTACTATTTGGGTTTTAAATTTTGGAGAGTTTGTATGTTAGTGCATAATTATTCGAAAATCAGCTAAAATTTTTTGAATGTCGACATTTTAAATTTTGGAAGGAGGTACCTCTAACGTCAGCCAAGCTCGTAGTCATTTGTGTCTCCTCCCGATTTGATTTTTGCGCAGAAATCGGTGTCTACCATAATTAGATGAGTCAAGTTGCTAACTTGAGCTCACAAAGGTAAGTCATGAAACTGCTCAGGTGGATGGGCTTTCGTGAAGATATCAAAATGAACCAAAATGAGACGAAGAAGAGTGTCCTTGACAAGGTGATGACAAACAATCTAGATGGTACTTTGATTTGATTGACACATTAGATGGAGATACGCCCATATCTTGTAATAGCCATCTTAATCAGACAAGTTCAGATACTGGAGCGAGAAAACAGTGTTTGCTCCCTACTATACTGAGAGAAGAGAATCTCCTAGAAAGAAAAGAATCAAGTTAGTAATGCTAATGAATTTTTAAGTACAAACTACACATTTAAAATTAAATTAATTCTATGATTTATCAATTATGAAATATGCAATATTTCAGCTGAAAAAAAAAAGCAAGTTTCAATGGTAATATAATACTGATCTGCAGAAAAACAGACATAGAAGATACAGAATAGTGACAAAAGTTCATAGCATACACCTATTATTATATTGACTAGAATAATCAAATCAAGGCATCAAAATTGACATGCTTTATTCATAAAAGAAACAGCATTGAACATATAAAGGTATCTCTTTGCCATTCACCTCCAAATTGCTGGAAGAAGTGGAAAGAAACCCACCCAACCATAACAAAGCAGTATGCCATTAAATTAAATTTCCTCGTTTCAAGGATTAGGACTCGATTCTCCTCTTGTTTTTTCTCTTGGAATCCATCAGTTTCACCAACGAGGGAAGAGGCTGAGGCACAGGCACATTCATTGACCTATAATATTTTCTCAGGTTATGGCTAAAATTGCTTGATGATCCAATTGGGGAATAAGGTGCAACTTTATGCGCCTCGTTCTTCACTGAGTTCTCACATTTTTCTTCAGCAATACAAATATCTAGCTTCCTCTGCAATTTATTTCTACATTTCACTTCACTCTCTTCAACTTGAACTCCTTGACCTATTTTCTTTGTAGTAACTTGTGGAGATAGATCATTTATGAACACAATTTTGTCCTTGAGCGGGGAATTTGAGTCTTGGAAAGAGAGTCTAGCTCTACCAAATAAAGTAAGGGGTGGCCTATTGCTCGGGGGTGACAAACTCAAGAGATGGCTAGAAGATGGTTTTTCTGGCTGCAATTGATATTCCTCGGAAATTTGTGTGGGCCCTTGAACTACAAGAGAATAACCCAAGCCTTTTGCTGATGTATCTGCTCTTGAAGAGGTTTCCACACTTATGTCCAAAAGCTTCCAGATAGGATCATCATTTGAAGTTAATCGAGTTCCAAAGGAGCATTTCCTAACATAGTCTAGCTCCATAGCTCGGCAATTGGGAGTTGTTGACACAACCCATTTAGGTACAAGAAGCTGCAGTGCCCACTCCAACTCTTCTCTAGAAGAATGCATAGAGTAACAAACATGCCAAACACCAAATGAGTCCCTCACAGCTTCATTGAACCTTAGTTTTCTTTGACTTTCAGTGCCAGAATCACCTTCCTCGCATGCATACCACTGTGCTGAAGGGCGAATAATCAGAGGCTCTGGTTGAAAATTAGCCTGGGCCTCCGCGAGTTTTGCAGCAGCTCGTTCAGACAATTTCGGAAATCCATCAAACACATGGAAACGTGAAGATGGATCTTCAGTGAGGATTTGAGGAACTGTGTGTGTCAGGGCTTGAAAGCATTCGGGATTGGCAGTTTTGTCAACATATATTTTAGAACCAAATGTTTGAGACACATCAGCCAATATATCCTCCTGACCGAGAAGATCGCAAGTCAGATACACAACAGTTGCTGCAGGGTGCTTCCATATACAATTGATAACCTGCTTCGAGAATTGCAATTTTAAATGTCAGATAAATCTAACAGGATTCGCTAATATAAAAAGATTAACATCTATCCTGCAAATGAAGAAGCATGTACAGTGAACAGAGATGGAGATAAAATGTTATATAAAAAGATGCATTTGCATAAGAGTAGCATATAATTTATTGAAGGCGCAAGGCAAGATAAGGTGCAAAGGATTCCTTGATTAAGCCTAGGCAGAAGACATAAGCGTAAGGCCCAAAGGGGTCCTCAATTAAGCCTAGGCACAAGGCATAAGCGTACACCTGAGTGACATGAAGTGCAAAAGAAAAGGAAAAAAGATAATTAACACTATATAAGATAACTACCCATATAGTCATATTAATAACATAAAACATTTAGAGTTGTTGCATAGTTTTTCTAAAATCTAAATAAAATAAGAACTATAGATGTTAAAATGTCTTTTAACCCTAATCCTAGGGTAATAAAGTTGAATTGCATATAAACAAGGAAATTTAGGCCATTATAATTCAAAAATAGAAAATCTACAAATAGGAAAGTCAAATCATGTCAGCCAAATCAAAGGAATGGGAAAGTGAGAAAAAAAAAAAAAAAGAAAAAAGGTTTTTAGAGTTTTAATTCCTCTTATATGTATGTGTCTATATATAAGTCCATCCCTAAAATATTGCAAAGAGTGACCAGATGAAATAACATAAAAAGGAATAATAATAATACTCATAAAAAGCAAATATAGCAGAGGCGTGCATAGGCGCACACCTTTCTGTTAAGGCATGTGCCTGATGTAGGTCGCCTGCCTCAGAGGGTTGAGGTACAAGGCAGAATGAAGCATTGGAAATCAAAATTCTATTGTAATAATCATTTTTCAAATGTAAGCAAAAGTTTTTTCCACTGATCTCAAAGTGCTCATGTTCAGTGCCCTGGAATATGCAATTACTGTCTCAAACTCGTGGGAAGTTGCATCTATTTCTGCGTCAGTAGGCATTGCAAACACCATGTAAAAGGAATTTGATACTTATAGTTATAGTAGAAACAATTAGAGGCAGATGAAACAAGCACACATTTATTGTGAGCTTATGGCAGCCAACAGCCACAAGCGCTTGTGCATTAATCAGAAAGATAAGCAGATAGTAAAACATTTGTATTAAGCACTTCAAATTGGGCTCATATTATTAGGTAAATATGGGAAAATAAGCATTGATGACAAATACCCATCATTGGTGTTTTTCAAATACAAGCAGAGATGAAAATAATTTAGGTTTAAGTTATATAAGCATTGTGCATCAGATTCCAGTAAGTTTTTAACATTGTATTCTTTAAAAATTAACCACTAATAGCAATATTTGATTGAACAAAGCTGGAGTTCATCAAACAGCACCAGGCATCCTCATCTATATATATATATATATATTCATTTTCCTACTTGTAATTGACCATGCATCCTTCCATTTTGATAAGAGATGGATAAAAATCAGACACAAATTTTTTTTTTCCAGTAGGCAAAAAGAAAAAAAAAACAAAATTCTAGTAACTTTGATCACATGGAAGCTATGCAACACAACACACTAGAATATTTCATCACCTGTTTTTCATAATTTCTCCATGTTAAGAAAATTGTTTTGGCTTTTGAATTTAGTTAAGTAGATATTAAGCCTACGACTTTTTCAGTAGTTTATTTTGTTTGGATTCTTGTTCTTTATTATCTCTGTGCAAAAACATCAATAATAAATTCTGGTAACTTTTGATAACAAAGAACCTATGGAACACAACAAACTATTATATTTCATCACTTGTTTTTCATAATTTCTCCATGTAAAGAAAATCTGCTTTGGCTTTTGAATTTAGTTAGGTAGATATTAAACCTATGACTTTGTCAGTAGCTTATTTTGTTTGGGTTCTGGTTGTTCGTTATCATCTCAGTGCTGAAAGGAAAACTCCTTGATGCTTAGTGAGATCACAATTGGAAAGAAAGAAGCAAAAATGGATAGAGACAGAAAGGAAACAATCTAAATGTTTGATGGACATGAAAACTAAGATGATTGCAGAAGCAACATTTTTTCCCTCTTATTTGCTTTATTTGTTTGATGGACATGGAAGCTAACTTCTGATTTTGCTTTATTTTCTTTACTGATGCATGTGTCGTGTACAACATGATTTCCATAAATCATATTTCAAAATTTAGTTGCGATGTTACAAATAAAATGATAATTAATACGATAATTGGGTATGGCTACAATGAATAAGTTGTCAGAATGAAAGCGAATGAACACATCCAAAAGAAGAGCTGACACCAAGTAAAAGGAAGCTGAGGAGCCATTATTTTCAGGTAATTTTGCAATATGAGATGTAGAAATGCATTCTGTGGTCAAAGGATGATTTTGTATTCTGGCAGAAGATATAATTAATGAAAAACATAGATTAAATGCTTCACGAGAAATTTTACTACACAAAAAGGGGTCCATTTCATAAAAAGAGATGTCCTTTCACAGAGTGAAATGGAGGAAAAATACCCAGCAGACTGTGAAACTTTGAAGCTTAGTTATGTATGGTGTCCTTTTCTATAGCAAAACACTTGTAAATAATGAAGAGCAAGTAAACAAACACACGTAACATGTGCATGAGTAGCATACTTCCATATAATAATCAAGGTACATGGACATCAGTATAAGGTCAAGCAAAATTACCCCCATGTTTGATACCAAGCTTAAACAGCAGATAAGAACATGAAATGGAAGTGAGAGAGAGAGAGAGAGAGCACCTGTTGGGTTGCTGAATGTTTGCCTGGAAGTTTCTGATGAAATCTCCCGAATGTGCAGTCTAGGAAAACATAATCAAGTTGGCATCTAGGCTCTCTTCCTTTCTTGTTAATATACTTCTCTGGAAAACATTGCAGACACTCTGGAGTGAGCCTACAATCTCCTGTGTGCAAGATATTACCGAAAATGCCCTCAAACAAGAACATTAAAGCTCCTGAAGTTCATAAATCCATGCCAGACAAGGGATCATCTGTAACTGGTGTTCTCCAAAAATCATTTGTAGGTCACTTAAATATTTAAAAGATCGAGCAAGCAAGATTAATCCAAACATGTCATATGCTCATGCATTACTTTCAAGGTGGTGAAAACACAATGTACTAATGCAGGACAGCTTATAAAAATTCTAAAACCAAGGAGATTGCGAAGTTAACTGAGCTAGGTGCTCTAGAGCGACTTAAGAATTGTTCAATTGAAAATTGCACTTGCTTCAAGTTAAAGTACTTCAGCGACAGGGTCTCAGCACACAAAAAAGTGTTTTGGAATTTTATTAGGACCTCATCAAAGATTAAAAAGATAATAATAATAATAGTTACTTCTTCTTTTGTATGAATACACATTGATTAAATATCATACTCAAAAGTATCATAAGCATCCCATGCTTGAGTTCTCATTAAACTTATCAACATGGTCTGCAGGGAACAACAAAGATAGTTTCCAGCAACAGATAAGACAGACACTTGCTACTCTTATTTCTTTCTGTGGTTGACTGGATTAGTAAATTCCATTGGTCGGCTATTTGAGTGATGGATTTACCATTGTTTTTTAACTTTGGTTCTAAACAAAAGAAACATCTCCTAAATTATCGAGTTTCTGAATACAGCAAGACATCCTGAAATTGCTGCTGTATAAGTACGTCGAGTTACAGATGCCAATGCAAAAACTAAATGATTCAGTACATTCACTTGCACATAGAAGACAACTAAAACCAAACAATGCTAATAGAACATGGAAAGCATGATCTCACATATTCTGTGAAGAAACAAAAGAAGATAAATGTCAATTACATAATGACAAATTGATAAAAGAAAAAATTAAGATCAATAATGCACATTTCTTAATCAGCAAATAAATATTCCAACAGATGGGCCATAAACCCTACGGAAAATGCAGAGCTATTACTTCATCTATTTATTCACCATCTTAATCTATATTTATCTTCTTTGTCATACAAATATCCCCAACATGCCCTATCTGCACATATCTAATTCTCCCTAGTACTTCCTTGAAACATCTTAAGACCATATTACACTTTTGCCTTCCATAAAAATCCAGAAAAACTTATTTAATTCAAGGTGGCAATAATCCATCCCAACCCAAATAATAGACAACATTCATTGTCTGCACTTGTTAAAGTCTAATTCATAAATAAAATATAAATATTTTCCAAATTTTGAGTAGCTGAACTGTTTCAAGTTTTCAAACAGCCAACAGATCAAAGTTGAAACAGAAATTAAAACTCAAATAGGCTGTAACCAGCCAAGTAAATCATAATGGTCAATGGATGATAACTTAATTACATAATCCGAAGTTCAGGCCATGCATGAGGGAAATTTACAACACCCGCAAGGATTCAGGGAGAAAAGAAAAGAGATTATCACAGTAGCGATGAACATTAGATAAAATTGATGCACATGCAATCTGTATGCATCTAATTGTATATGGATAAAAAACATATGAGATTTTACTAGCCAATAGAAGCAGAAATGAAAAGTTTCTTGGACCTAACAACATACCTTCAAATAAAAAACCCATAACACAGACGCAAAACAACAGGGGTAATAAAATAAAGAAGAAAATGAAATGGAGATGTAACATAAGGCAGAAACCAAAAGCTCTAAATAGATTATTTGGACAAGCCTTCTAATTTACAAGGAAAAATAAAATAGATTATTTCAAATACGAAACCCATTTCACAAGCATATCTCTCCCTTATACTTATTATAAGGGAGAATATAAGTTCAAAAAACTAAAATCATCAATTACCAGGGCAGTGATTCGCATCCAAAGCTGTAACCCAGAATTGTCCATCTGGGTCATCGATCACCATCGATTGGCCCACTTCAATACCCACAAACAATGAATCCTCAAGCTACAAATCACAAAAGAATAATAAAATTGCAAATTAAGAACAAATCCTGACACGGGTATTCTTAAAAAACGAAAGAGAAAATTGTTAGGAGGGAAAAACCTGAGGGTAATGATGGAGAACAAGGGATTTAGTTAGATGGGTAGAATAAATTGGGTAAGAAGAGTGGGTTAAGATTCCAGAGCAATGATCTTTGTGGGCATGAGTCAAGAAATGATGCCTCTTCCGCTTCGAACTTGGACTCCATGTGTCCACTGAAAATGGTAATCCTCTAGGCATTTCTATTGGCATCTTTTGCGATTGTTTTCTGTCGATTGAGAGAAAAAATGAGGGAAATCCACAGACTTATTTATTCTCCTTTATTTCCCTCTCAAAAACCAAAAGCTTCCAGAGAAAGAAGGAGAGGGAAAAGTGATGCTTGTGCCTCTTCTCTTTGGACTGATTAAGCAAAGGGCCTAGTCAGACGCGATACTACGTGGATTGGCCCATCCTTGACCTTGATCATACGTGCACACCAATTACAGAACAAAAATTAATAAGGCTTAATTGTAAATTTAATATATGATCTTTCTGAAATTGTTCATAAGAAAATTTACAATCAGGTGAACTCTGCCTTTCTCATCATCAGAAGTTAGATATTCAGCTTGGCTTCCTACAGATATGGTTATCAATGTATTGTTAAAAAGCCTTATCCTCAGTTACATTGTCTAAAACATTTTTCCAATTAATTACTTTCAATTGGTTACAGTCAGAGAAACTGAATTACCAGCGATTATAAGATTATACATATCATAGGATTTGTCAAGCTTCAAGTTCATACATCCTCAAAGTTGCTTGATTTATGTAAAGAATGAAAAATAATGCCGGAAAAATAAAAAAAAATAAAAAAAAAACACCAAATCTGAAATTCATGGTCAATTACTCTTTCCCTTTATTTGGGAAATGGAAAATAAGAGTGGAACCAAAATAATCAAAGTAAAATAAGAGAGTGAAGGAAAGTAAACTCTTCCTAAATAATCCACTCACTGGATAAGCTGCTTCCAAAATAAATTATATTTATATTTATAACCAAAATAGCCAATGTATATAGATATTATTTGCCAAAGAAAGCTGCAGCAGTCTAATACAAATATATACAATCACAGCATACTCAATTTTACCATCTAAAGATTGATTTGCCAAGAATAGAGCATGTTCTGAGTCATGTTGAAGTAACAACTTCAAATACGACAAAACCTCTTGCCGCTGTATAACAATTGTTCCATCCTCAAATCTCACTTCAAGTTTACATCCTGAGAACGTTTAGAGCAGCTTAGCAGCTTTTGCACAAGCGGATCATCAGGCTTGTTCATAACTAAATTTATTACCAACTCTGTGGTGGTGGCATCTGCAGAAAAACCCTTGCCAACCATTTCATCAATATTACCAAACTCTGTGGTGGGTGGCATCTGCAGAAAAAACCCTTTGCAAACCCTTGCCAACCATTTCATCAATAAGTTATGTTGCCATGGACGAATCGTTGTGCCGGAGATATCCTTGGATAATCACATTATAAGAGCAAATATTTGGTAAGCAGCCATTCTTTTCCATTTTCCTGAAAACCTTGAATGCTTCATCTAGGAGGCCTTCTTTACAAAGCCCATTGATGATTATAGTGTATGTATACACATTAGGCTGCAACCCTTCTATGGAAAGCCTAGAAAACAGTTCCTTTGCATTTTTCAGCTTTCCAGCTTTGAACATACCATCAATTAGAGTACTATATACAGTTATATCAGGCTTCAATAAGTTGTTCTGCATTTCATGAAATAGGCTCAATGCCACAGCTGGACACCTATGCTTACAAAAGCCATCTATCAAAATTGAGTAAGTTACCACATTTGGAGAATGGCCACTAGCACACAAGTCCTTGAAAAACTTACATGCAGCTTGAGGGCTCTTTGCTTTACACAAGCCAAGTATAAGGGAGTTGTAAGTGACATGGTCAGGAATCAATCCTTTGCGAGGCATTTCATCAAGAAGCCTCATTGCCTCATCTATCCTTTTTCTCCTACAGTAACAGTCAATCATGATACTGTATGTAACAACATCAGGTGTACAGCCCTTGCTTAGCATCATGTCAAAAATTTCTCTAGCTTGATCCATTTTGTTGAGTAGACAATATCCATTCATCAAAGAGCTGTAAGTCGCAACATCAGGCTTTATTCCTCCTCGCAATCAGGCTTTATTCACCTCTTTGAATCATGCATTTGACTTAAACCATGAGCCCCTTTTGCAACGCCTTCCTTCCTTACAAGCCCATCAACCAATATACTTGAAGGTAATTAATTTGAGTGATGTTTGCTTCCAACCATTTTCATTGAGCTTGCATAGAAAGCTTCTTCTCATCGGGCCTGAATTTGCACAGACCATTAGATTAACAAGAGCTGTAATCCAACATCAAGGCTTTATTCCTCTTTGAATCAATCAATTTGGACAATACCAATGAGCCTTTGAAACCTCTTCCACACTTACCAAAAGCCCATCGACCAATATACTTGAAGGAATTAAGTTTGGAGTGATTGTTTTGCTTCCAAGCATTTCATTGAGCTGCATAGAAGCTTCTTTCCCATCGGCCTGAATTGCACAGACCATAGATTAAAGAGTGTGTAAGTCCACAATGCTCGGAGAGATGCCTTCACTCTTCAATTTTCAAGAAGAGGGCTCTAATGCCCTCGTAACCAATCTATCCTTCAAGGCTGTCAAATGATAGCATAACATGACACCAAACAGGCTTCACAACCTCCTCGACCATTCTTTTCAGAATAACCAAAGGCCACAATTGGGTTTTCCTAATTGTTACACAGGACCCGTTGACAATCACGTTATAGGTATAGCACATAAGGTTTGATAGCCTTTTTGCAACCATCTCATCAAATAATTCCACATGTTCATCAAATCTATCCTCCACTACAAAGCCGGCGTTAATCAAGGTATTAAGTCGTTATAATGGGGCTGAAAACCAAGTTTGAAGATTTTTCCCCAAAAGAGAGAACCCAAAATCCACGCGGGTCCAGAATGGCAAAAGCAATTTAGTCATATTTATAGAAGAAATATCGAGTGAAATTCCAAATCAACTCCATCCTGTTTGTTAAAGGAGAAATTTAACAGTCTCATAACGCTTCAATCGAACAAAGTGGGAGATAGTAAGTTATTAAATTCCACAATAGATGGTGAGGAAATTCCACAATAGATGGTGAGGGATTACTGTGAAGCATCAAATGGAAAGAAGCCAAAGGATCAGATTTGCTTTTACCTGTCGCGTGTGTACTGTTAGAAGTACTATAAGAAACGGAATCAAAAATACCCATTAGCCGATGAAGCCGAAAATTAGTAAGGCATCTGGTGGTTGTTGAGATCATCTTGGATAATATACGAAATTAGAGAGAAAGACCCAACCTTGGATAGATATTGGCTTACAGGCCTATGTCTTACATAGCAGAAAAAAACTTGTACCGCAGCAGTTTAGGTAACCAACAAAACGACACCGCATCAATACCTTTCTTCTCTGTCGGAGCTCGAGGTCCAAATTATTTTACCATAGAAAAATTAAATGACATGAAAGTCTAAATTATTTACTAATGTAAAATTAAATCATATGAAAATATAAAATTAATTAATGACATGAAAATTTTAATTATTTATTAATAGAAGATGATATCATAAAAGATCAACTTGATTTTTTCCTTTCTTTTAGAATTTGATGTTTTTAAATTGATTTTTTTTATTTTCTCTATTAAAATTGACATAAGTTGAAAACAATTCATAAACCAGAAAGATTTTAATAATTTGAAATTTTTGAACAATTCATACAATAGTTGAATGATTTTGAAACTCTGATTTTAAAATACTATTCATGAATGCAAGATTATTTTTTCTTTTTTATTTTTTTGAAATTTAATAATCACATAATTAAACATTTATTTGGTTACATACATTTCGCCTATTTGAAAGAATTAAACTCAATTTAATAATAATTATAACATTTGGGTTTATAGATGATAAGAAATTGCAATTGAATGGAAATAATTTTAGATTTATTTTTTTACGTAATATCAAATAAAATCCTCTCCTTACCTTTTTTTTATTTATTTATTTTTTATAAGAAGTACATTATACCATGTAACCCACCCATGTTCAAAAACAAAAAAATTTTGAGGATTAGAATTTACGAGCTTATGGATTAGAATATATATCAGCTTGTTAGAAGAAAATAATTTACCAAATAAAAAGGGTATGTTTTAGTAAATATTAACTAAAATACTCCGAATTTTTATTTTCGAAACTTTCAAATTTTCAATAAATTAAAAATCTTGATTTTCGACTATATGAGTTATAAAACACCGAATGATCTTAATTTGAGCCCAAAGTTTTACGAATTGGGCTCAAGCCCAAATATATCATTGAAATTTTCGATTTGAGAACAGCTAAAAATTTTTGAGAAATAATATGCAACTCCAGCAATTAATCTATTATGAATATATATATACTTAAATCAAATATTATTACTATTTATATTTTTTTTGAGTTAATGAAGGAAATGATAGGGAACCTAATTAAAATAATCAAATAAATCGAACCAGGCCCAGAAATCAAATTGATTTTTCGAAAACCACACGAATAATCTGAAAATCAATTGAAAAACTTGCAAACCGAGCAAAAATCGAGCCGAATCATTGAATTAGACCAAACTGATTCGAATCAAACTGAAATGGTCTAGAAGCTCCAAGATTTTTCTGTTTTTTCTTTTTTTTTCCTTTCTCTTCTTCCTCTCCTTCCTTGCGCCAACGCCAGCGCGCGACAGGCTCCTCTTCCCCTTGCATTGTGTTTCCGGCCACCGCACGACGAGCACGTGGTGGCGAACGACTCACCGTTTGCCGCTGACTGCGTTTCCAGCCTCCTCTCACGCGAACGGAGCTCAAGCGGCGCGATCGGACCTGCTTCTACAACCGCAGCTTGCTCTTCCATTCTCAAGCGAAATCTCGCCATTCAATCGATCGCAGGCGACGGGAAGGGTGCCAATAGACTCCTAATCACCTCTAGAGCATTTTCCTTCCATAAATTTGCGACTTTATCTAGGTTTGAGAAGCAATCGTGTGCGGAGGAGGTGCAGGGGCTGTCGGGCCCGATCCGGCCAATTAGAGGACCGATCTCACTAAATTAACACTAGAAATGGAATCCTTGGTGAATTTTGAGTCGAATGGTGTGATCGTTGCAAATTTTTGGGCAAGGCACATTTTCCGGCCACCGTGCACGGCGGCGGTTCGGCGACACTTCGGCGAGGCACCAAAAAGGCAGAATCTTCCTCTTCTCGTGTAGGCTGTGAATTCGTCGTCCGATTTTCAATCGGTATACTCTAAACCTTAATTCGCAATTTTTGAATAAATCTCGAAGAAAATCGGTACACTCTAAACCTTAATTCGCAATTTTTGAATAAATCTCGAATTAATTAATTAATAAATTTAATTAAGTATTTAAACAAATTAAATTAGATATTGTTAAATATATTTCATGAATATTAATATTAACTATAAGGTTGGTATTGAAATATAAATTCGTAGCTAATAATAATGTAAGTAAATTTTAGGAATTTTATTAACAAGTAAATAGTTATAGAATAATTAATTTTAATGGGAATTTAGCTTGATTAAGAATTTGCCCGGTGAATGGGCTGTGTGAATTGAATGAACGAATGAATGATGGTTATGGGGGACGGGATCAGTTAATGTGAATTGCCTAATGGATGGACTATGTGTTGACATGTGGAATATGTAAAATTTGGATAATCCGGTTTATGGAGGAAATGCTGCCGAATTTTCGACAAAACACTTAATAAAGAATGAAATCAGTTATATCCTTAATAGGTAGTAACAACTAAAGTTTTAGTATTATTATTATTATTATCATTATTATCATTGTATTTATTATTATAAAAATATTACTTACTAAATAATTAGAATGCTTTATTATAAGTTATAAATTAGAATAATAAAATAATTATTATAAAATATTACTTACTAAATAATTAGAATGCTTTATTATAAGTTATAATAAGAATAATAATAAATAAAGGAACGATCATATGAAGGATATATATATATATATATATATATAATTAATTTATAGAGCCTCAAAAAGTAATAAATGAATGCAAAGTATATTTATCGAATTAGAATTCTTACTTTAGAATTTTCTTTTAATTTAGAGGTTTATAAAACTTCGAAATGTGAGGACAAAAGCTGGAAGCATGCAGTGATAAAGACAATCCTTTTAAAGGACAATAAATAATTGTGAATAGTGTTAGATAACTAGTATCATCCGCCTACATCCTTGCATTCATGCATTCACAGCTAAATGTTATCATACATTATTTTGTTGAATTGCCATATTATGATGTACTATTTGTTGATATTAAAAAATGTTTGATTTTGATTACTTGTGTTGTGATATTGCTATGCCTTGTTTGTGTGGAATTGGGATGAAGTGGGTCACCATGAGTTTGTGAGAATGGTATATGTGATATGGATCATGAATATGAATTGAAATTTGGCCAGGTAAATGTGAGATTGGTGCTCCCGTGTGCACCTGATGATATGGATTTTATGGAAACCATAGGTTGGTCTCTTTGGGCGCAACTGATAATCTAGATTTGATCGTAGTCTGCAGGGTGGCCTCCTGTTGTGTGCGCCTGAAGATCTAGATTTGATGGAGACGACCGAGTTGCCTCCTGTTGGTATGGAAAAGAAAAGAGAGAATGGAAAAACAATGAGAGGACTGGTCCTGGTCATGTTGAGGATTAGACCGGTCGACCCACGTATGGGGGGTTGGCTCCTGGTGCACACGTGAGTGGATGGCCATATGGAGGGGCTAGGGAGTTTCATGTGACGCCAACTGACTAATTTCCACATGATGTGATTATAATTGGAAGGTAGATATAATTGTGATTCTGTTGTTATTGTCATTTGTGTGACAAACTTGCATTTGATCATTTAACTATCGGGTGACCAGATAAAATCATTTTAGTGTTTGTGTCATTGTGGGGTTAGAGAGTTATCTAAACCCTTAATCATTGAGTTTGGAGCGCTCACCCCTGCCTACTATTTTTTTTTTTTAGGTAATTAGAAAGAAAGAAAGCCCTTATGGAGTTGACACGTTATTTATTTTTTTTTTTTTTTTAGGTAATAGAAAGAAAGAAAAGCCCTATGGAGTTGACACGTTATTTATAGAAGACGATTAATAATTGAAATATCAATGTAAATGTAAAAGTAGGTTTCCGCAATTGTATTCTAAATGGGTTGTAAATGAATAAATATAGTACATATATTTATTATATAGACTGTACTTTAGATATATTTGTGAAATAAATTATTGGGCCTAAATTTACAATTGTGAATAGAATGCGAATTTTAAGTAATATAGGCTTACTACGGGCTTCGGGGGCTTTAAGCCCATCTAGGTCCTAGTGCCGGTCCGATCCATGGAAATGGGTCGTGACATTAACTGTCTTAGCTATTAGGTGTCTAATTAGTGTCTTCATATTTTATAATTTATTCTGTAAAACTCTAAATACTAGTATAATTATTACATCACTAAATAATATAAATAAATAAAAATAATATTTTGACCTTAGTCAAAATGTTAAACGTTATATGAAAAAATTATTGCTAAACAAGACCAAAGCCATAGGAAAAGATAGTTTGTACTTTAGCAATTTAGCCAACCAATAAAATGACTTCTCATCAATGGAAGCTTTAAATTTTTTAATATGTAAATTCGTTTAAAGTTTTTATAAAGAAATTAAAGAGTCAATTAATTATCTTAAATTATAATAAAATCAAGAATAATTTGATAAATAACCATTCATTTCAAAATCAAGAGTTACTCGTGAAGATAATTATTTTATTCAAAGTTAATTATAAATTTGGTGTTTCATCTTTTAAAAAATTTAAATTTGGTGTCTCAACGGAAAACTTTTCAATTAAGTGTCTGAATCAATTAAAATTTTTCAATTGAATGTTGTCTGCATGCTGAAAATATAAATAAAATTCTAATGATTGTGGCACGGTGGAAAATTTGATGACATATAAAAATACTAACATGGCAAATAACTGCTAACCTTGATTGAACAACTCCCACCCCACCATAAAAACAAAAAAGAAAAAAAAAATATAAATTAAACCTGTTCTTGCTCATGTTCATGCAGCAAGTGAAAAACTAATATTCCTAATGAATTTGAAACAACATCAGTACCACCTGGAACTCAATGAACCCATTTGAGAAAAAGACCCACATGATCCAATTGAATTTGAAATACCAACACCAACACCAACAACTCTGCCCCCAGATTGCATAGCCGAGACAAAACAAGAAATGGATCTTGCAGCTAACCACGTTAAAAAATGATGTCGCTAATGATGTCGCAGCAGCAGGGATTGCCCACAATTGCAACTGATTGGGAAGGATCATTGATTCGGGTCCGCATCCGTTTCTGTGTCAGGTGGGTCTACCATAGATGTCTCTACGGAGAAGAAGAAGTTGGGGTGATATTTTGTTCTGGATGGATTTCTTTAACGGTATGGTGTCGAATGGATGTCATTTTGAAGAGACTAATAAATTAAAAAAAAAAAAGGAAATTAACAGATTTTAACGCACGAAGAATTAAGCGTAAACCCATAAAGAGAAAATTTGATCAAAACCCAGAAGGGGTTAAGTTGGCTGGGAATTTTTTATTTTTCCCTATGTGAGAATTAAAGACACAAATAAAATTGATAATTAAAAAAAAAAAAAAGAACAAACCCTAAAAAAAATAAAAATAAAAATAAAAAAGCCTAATTATCTTTTGTGAGAGTCTAGTGTCGTATCAAGTTCAAGAACGAAAGTGACCCTGAAAAACACTCTTTGTAATTTTGGCACGTGGACCAAACTAAATGGTTTAATCAGGGCCAATAGTTTTTAACGATAAATTCTTAAATAGATTTAATCTATAATCTTAGTTATAAACTCGTTTAATGAAATATAGCCGCATAAGCATTTTGCTATTTTAAAAGCTTATTCTTTATTAATTCTTTCACGTTTTTCGTTTAGTTAAAGATAAAAAAGGTAGCTGCGATGATGTAGGAGTTACTGATGTATACAGAAAAAGAAAAAAGCAAAATGCTAATGTTATTGTATTTCATTGGGTGAATCTATAGCTCATGTGGTGAATTGAGTCTACCTAAAAATTTCTCATTTTTATCATATGATGATGCACTAAGATTAACATGTCATCATTTGCTGCATCAGCTTTTTTATACATGTCATCAATTTTTCCACCATGTCACAACCACACATATCCTATTTGTATCTCCAGTATGTTACATAAGCATGTAACATTTGATTGAAAAATTATAATGGGTTTAGAAATTTGATTACAAACGATTTTTGTTGAGACACTAAAATAGAAATCTTTGAAAAATTGAGAACCAAATTTATAATTAACTCTTGTATTTAACGTAAATAACGGTAATATTTGAAACATCATTTATTACTTCTTAAAATATTAAAAATAACTTATATTTTAGGATAAAATAATACCTAAAATGTCTTATATTTTTGGGACATAAGGAATATCATTAAAAAAAAAAAAAAGCTTTACTTGTAAAAATATCAAATTAAATTCTCACCTCTAGATTGAAAATTGAATGACATTGGAAAATCAAATTCTTTATACATGCAAAATTAGATTTATTATTTATGAAAATTAAAAGATCTGATTTATTCAATTCATTCTAGCATGATAATTAAATTTTCTACTAATATTAAATTTTAATCCCTTATTGGCGAATTGTTTTTCTTTGTTTTTTTGGTATAAATAGAGAGAAAAATTAGATCTTTACTATAGAAAAATAAACGACATGAAAATATAAATTTTTTACTAATATAAAATCAAATAATATGAAAATATAAAATTGTTTAATGACATGAATTTTAATCATTTATCAATAGAAGATGACATAAAAAGTTAAGAGTTTTTTTTTTTTTTATTCGTTTGGAAGCTCGACTAGAGGCAGTCTTCTGTTGAATTTACTAAATTAATAGTGAAAACACTTATGGTCAAGAGGATTCGGAATTAAAACCCATACTCCTAACATAAATGAGAAGACCGAATAGACCACACCTGATTAGTAAGTTGAGTTATTTATTTGTACACAGTTAAATGATTTCGAAATATAAATTGCATAAAAAATTAACTTAATTGAGTTAAATGATTTCGAAATATAAATTGCATAAAAAATTAACTTAATTGAGTTAAATGATTTCGAAATATAAATTGCATAAAAAATTAACTTAATTGAGTTAAATGATTTCGAAATATAAATTGCATAAAAAATTAACTTAATTGAATTCATTTATTTTTGTTTGTTATTAAAATTTGCATGAGCTAAAAATAATTGGTAAACTAAAAAAATCTTAAAAATGTGTATTAAATAATTTGGAATATTTGATTTTAAAATACTATCCATAATGTACGAGATTGTTTTTTCTTTCTTTTTTTTTTTTAAAAAAAATTCAATAATCACATTAACATTTATTTGATTCCTTACATTTTGCCCTTTGAAATGGATTCAAGTAGGGTTGAGCGACGGTCGGGTCGGATCTCGACTCGACCCGAAAAACCCAAACCTCGAAACAAGGGGATGGCTGGCCGAGGGAAACCTTCTAGAATCCTAGTTGGACTAAACCAGCCTTTGAATCGGACAAAACCCTCCCCATCTCCTTCTCCCTTCGATGCTGACAACCTCTCCACCATCTTTGAATTGGCTTGATGAATCCTTGCTTCAAGTAATCATTGACCAATAATAGTCAATATCCAAGTATTCAGTTCTTTCATTAAACACTAGATTTGTTACAATATGTAATTGCCTAATTATTACAATAGAGAGCAACTGGAAGGGAAACATGAACATACTGACAATGGAGCCTTTGCACGAAATGGACACAAGGTATATCTTCCTTTAGACTATGTTAATAATCTCGATGCTTCATATATTTGGATTTTGTTCTACTTAGTTTGGTAATTTTGATATTGTGTTCTATATTTTCTTTTCTATTTTTACTTTTTATTTAAAAAATTGTAGTTGCTATGAGTGTTAACTTGAAGTGAATTGTGGTGGGATTTTTATTAGAGATTTTCTTTTTGTGAACAATTTCTCTTTCTTCTGCATGGTATCTCTCTTTTCTCCAATCTCTTTTGTGAACCTCTTTAATTCTCTATAAAATATGGACCCACATATGCCAAATCAGCATTCTGGTAAACAAAATAAAAAATAAATACTATTGGTGTTCAATTGAAAATATTTTCTGGTCAGGCACTCAAATAGAAAAAATGTAAAAATTCATGCACTGAAATTATCATTATTCCTTTATTTTTCTTTGATTCATCCTGCCATATTAGATGCTACATCGTCTTAAATAAATAGAGTTATATAAATTGATTACGATGCGCTGCTTTTCTTTCTGTTTCCTAGCAAACAACCTTAAAAAGATTCTTTAACAAAAATGGCTTTCCTTTCTGTTAATAAAAAAAAAAGGAATATGTCGCTTGGGTTGGGATTCTAATTAATTACTTTTAATTGGTTGCAGTCAGAGAAACTGAATTACCAGAGATTATATGATTATACATATCATAGGATTTGTCAAGCTTCAAGTTCATACATCCTCAAAGTTGCTTGATTTAGCATTATTATTATCTGCTTATCATTCTATGAATTTTCTCTGTATATGTTCATTTAGGTAATTACAAATTTTCTCAATATATATTTTATATATATAACAAAAGTAGCCAATGTAAACAGATATTATTTGGAGTCTGATACAAATATATATAATCACAGCGTACTCAATTCCACCATCTAAAGATTGATTTGCAAAGAATAGAGCATGTTCTTGCCGCTGTATAACAAT
This sequence comes from Jatropha curcas, assembly GCF_014843425.1. The sequence continues at coordinate 9,942 of NW_023591305.1, read as the reverse complement.
TGTTCTATCCTCAAATCTCACTTCAAGTTACATCCAGAGAATGTTCAGAGCAGCTTAGCAGCTTTTGCACAAGCGGATCATCAGGCTTGTTCATAACTAAATTTATTGCCAATTCCACAGTGGTCGCATCTACAGAGAAACCCGTGCTAACCATTTCATCAATAAGTTGTGTCACCATGGACGAATCGTTGTACCAGAGATATCCTTGGATAATCACATTATAAGAGCAACTATTTGGTAAACAACCATTCTCTTCCACTAACCTTGAATGCTTCATCTAGTAATCCTTCTTTACAAAGTCCATTGATCATTATATTGTATGTATAAGCGTGAGGCTACAACTCTTCTGTGGAAAGTCTAGAAAACAGTTCCTTTGCATCTTTGAGCTTTCCAGCTTTGACTTACCATCAACTAGAGTACTATATACAGTTATATCAGGCTTTAAAATTGAGAAAGTTACCACATCTGGCCACTAGCACACGAGTCCTTGAAAAACTTATATGCAGCCTGAGGGCTCTTTGCTTTACACAAGCCATGTATCATAGAATTATAAGTGACATGGTCAGGAATCAATCCTTTGCAAGGCATTTCATCAAGAAGCCTCTTTGCCTCATCTATCCTTTTTCTCCTAATCAAGATATTTTAGGTAAAAACGTCAGGTGTATAGCAGAAGATATCAATTTGAAAATGGCCAGAGGAGGAGAGAGATGTCTTCAGGAAGAGAGAAGATATCAGAAAGAACTTGTACCATAGCAGTTTAGGTAACCAATAAAACAACACCGCACCATACCGTAGCAATTTATTTTACTATAGCAAAATTAAATGACATGAAAGTCTAAATTTAATACTACCTCTCTTTTATAATATTTATCACATTTTAAAAAAATAGTTTATTCCAAAATACTTATCACATTTATAATTTCAAGGAGTAATAAATATTTTTTTTTATATTTACTCTTTGTATTTAATTAATAATTATTACTTCAATTTAATGGTTTTCTTAGAGAATTAATATTAAATTAAGGGTAATATAGTTACTTTACTCAAAACTTTTTGTAACATTGACAAATTTAATGGTTTTCTTAAAAGGTGAAATTTCGAATGTGACAAGTACTATGAAACAGAGTTAGTAATATAAAATTAAATTGTACGAAAATATAAAGTTAATGATATAGAAAATTCTAATTATTTTTTAATAGCCTAATACATAATTTTGCTCCCAACTATCGTCACTTCTTCTAATGGTCCCCTGAACTTTGCGAGGGTTCTATTGTGATTTTGTATTGACAAATCCTTCAGTAACCATTGTTAAGAATACCACATCAACTAAATACCAAATCCACAAAGGGCATATAAGGATGCTAAGTTAGCTAGCTAATTGGTTAGTACTAATCTTTTAACAATGGTTGGCCCAAGGCTAAGTTAGCTTAGCTAATTGGTTTAGTTACTTATGGTTAGTACTAATCTTTTAACAATGGTTGGCCCAAGCTCAAGTAAGCCCATATCATATATTTTCATCTCATGGGTTCTAACCTCTCATCCAGTCCACCTCTACCCTTTCAACTTCTAATAACCATGTCCCTTGCTAGAGTGTAAAGAAGAAGCACAATGTGTAATCAACATAGCAGAAAAATTGCTGACTGTAAAAAAATAAACTCATCCTCTTGCTTTTGGTTCTTTCACACATTTCATCATTTCATGCATAGAAATTTTTTGTTGCAGGAACTATAAAAATGAACCAAATTATTATTGAGATAAACATCACAATCCAAACCATACTTTACAATCTTTCGCTCAAGAAATGGATTAAGAGAAGGAAATAGTAAAAAAAAAAAAAAAAAATAAAAAAAAAAAAAAAAACATGAGTTCCATTGGAAGAGAGAAGAAAATCAGGATATTTAGAGTTCAAAAGAGGTGAGAATCTACAGTTTGACAATATCTAAGACTCTCTGATAGTTTTTACTTCTTAACTAGCAACTTCTTATTTTCTTTTTCATTTTCATCTCTCTCTTTCAGTCTCTACCTCTCCTGTAATTTCTTATTTCTAATATTGATGCTTCTTGCTTATATTTTTAAAAAAACTTGAACCAAAAACACAAAAACCTGATTTACCATAATCAGTCGCCGACATTTGCTCTAGAAATAGGAGGTAATTCATGACATCAATGGGAGGGAGCTTTGAAAGTGATTTTACATAAACTCTAGCTTTCAAATTGATTTCACACAAATTAAGGAGAGCTTCAAAACAATGCCCAAGCTTCTTGATTCTTTCACATATGTTGCCATTTTCGAATCAATTTTAGTTGGAGAAACAAAATCAGTTAAGAGAGGGAGGGAGATGGATATTGTTCCTGAGATTGATTTTGGAGAGAGAAGATGATTGAATGCACACTATTTGACAATCATAACAGTTGGTCATGCCACGTTGGACACTCATTGGCTGAGAAAATTAGTCATTCCTCTTCCAAACACGATTGAATCCACGCTCCTCTTATTCTACGAGGCAAAGGTCACATAGAACCCCTGCAAAGTTCAAGGGCCGCTAGAAGAAATGATGATAGTTTAAGGGCAAAATTATACATTAGGCTATTTATTAATAGAAGATGATAAAAATTGAATTATGGAAAAACTAATTGAGTCCATGGCAGAATACATAAATTCACCTCTGAACTTTCTTACTTAACTTTGTGATAGCCTCAACTTTTACTTTGACTTATCAAATACTTCAACTTATAAAAATACATTTATTAAACACTTTAATTTTCAAAAGTATTTTATTGAACACTTTAACTTGTAAAATGAGATCAATTAAGCACCTGTTAAAATTTAAATTTTATGAAATTATTGTTTCAAGTCATGCTAACTATATACCAAGTCAATATTTTATAGATAAAAGCCAAAAATTCTAAAAATTATTAATATTAGTGTTAAAAAGTATATAATATTTTCAAAATATATAAGTTCAAGTGCATAATAAGTAAACCGCAAAGTTAAGAGGGTAACAAGATTAAAGTTGTAAAGTTTAGAGGTGAATTTATGTATTCAGCCGAAAAAGTATGTAATATTGTACGAAAGGATGTAACAGTTGACGGAATCAAAATTTAAAAACTTCGTAATTGCTTTTTAGAAATGGAGGTGCTCAAGTGTTAATTAGTTTAGTGATAATGTTATTTTTTTTCCTTTTTGTTTTTAGAATTTAGATGCTTTTCAATTGATTTTTTTGTTTTTTCTATTAAAATTTTGACATATTGAAAACAATTCATAAACCAGAAAAGTTTTAATAATTTGAAAAATTTGAAGATATGTAATAGAAACTTTGATTTTAAAATACAATTCATAAATGCAAGATTTTTTTCTTTATTCTTTTTTATTCTTTTTAAAAAATTTAATAATCACATAATTAAACATTTTTCCATACATTTTTGCCCATTTGAAAGGATTAAACTCAATGTAGTTATTTAACAATGCTGAATATATAGATTCATCCTTAAACTTTGTTATTTTAATCTTGTGACATCTTCAACTTATACTTTCACCGTTAAACACTTCAACTTGTAAAACTAAAACTCTTAAACATTTCAATTTTCAAAAAAATTTTATTAAACATTTCAACTTTCAAAATTAAATCAAATAAACATTCATTAAAAAGTTGAAATTTCTGAAAATTATTATTCCAAAAGTCATGCTAACTACTGTGAATACTCAAATTTTGAGGCTCAAAAAGCCTGTTTTCCCGGACTACAAATAGTCCTGCCGGACTACAAATAGTCCGGCCGGACCAGAGGCCATTCAGAAAAGTTCACTGAAAGTATGCCAATATGGTACTTGAAACGTCCGGAAAATTGCGAGAAGTATGCCAATATGGTTACTTGAAACGTCCCGAAAGAAAAAATTCGAGGATCGACATTGAAACGTCCGGAAAATTGCGAGGATCGCAGAACTGGTCCCGGAATATTTTTTGGAGGTACGGAACTCCCGAAAAAGCTTTTGAACGAAAGCTAGCAAGCCCGCCGGCCATGGCGACAGCAACCGCCGACCACGGCAGCGGAGATCGCCGGACACGGCGGCGACAGCCGCCGGCCCATGGCGGCGGCGGTTGCCGTCCAGAGCGGCTGCGGCCGCCCTCAGCCCGAATTTCCCTATAAATACAGCCCCAAGCACTCAGTTTTACTCACTCAGTCTGTGTTGACGGACGCTCTCTTCTCCCCTACGCTCCTTGCACGACGACGCTCTCTTCTCCCCTACGCTCCTTGCGGTTCTTTTTTACTGTTTTCTGCATTTAGTGTAGGCTTTATATTACTCTGCTGTTGTGATATTCGGCCACTTAAAAATAAAATTAATTTTAATTTAATATTCCCTTAAACGAGGGGAGCTTAATCCGGAGTTTTTTCAAGCTTGAAGCTAAGAAGCGGCACGCCGATTAACTCAGGTAAATTAAACGAAAACTCTGCGCCCATTTATTTCAGCATTCATGCATATTTCTTCTTCTTACTCCAATTCGAATTTAAACTGCCTGCATTAATGCATTCACGTTCATTCAATTTATGGCAAATAAACGCCTCCACTTAAATATTGGATTTAAGGCTTAAAATGCCCCGCGTTTAAATAAACGTGTATATAGATATACAATCGCGACCGTTTGGCCTAAAAGATCCTGGCAATTTAATGACGGTATCGTTAATTGCCTTTATTTCGAAACAGTTGTCTTAAGTCCAATTTAATCAATCAATTGTGCGCTAAATAGCCTTAATTTAAAACACATTTTTTGCAATAAATTGACTCTATTGCAATTCAATTTGATCACTTTTGGCAAACCAAATTGCCTCTCAAGTACTATGACCATTACTTTAGCGACAAATCGCTTTAAAGCGAAGCTTTTGGCAAAAATGCCTTGAATTAATTCAGATCTTTTGGCTTAAAAAACCTTAAATCAATCAATCTTTGGCGCACAATCCGCCCAATCAACACTTTTGGGCAAACAAATTTGCCTAAATCAACCCATTTTGGCTAAAGCCTAAAATAATCACTTTTGCAAACAATTGCCTTGAATTCAATTTTTTTTGGGCTAAAAGCCTTAAATCAACACTTTGCACACAAACGCCTAATCAAATCAATCAATTCTTTTGGCAAAAATGTTCTAAACCAAAATGCCACAAAGCATACACACACTCACTGCCTAAGCACTACCCATTCAAAGCCTTTTAAAAAGGTCCTATTCGAACTACGTTGACTTGATCTTCCATTTTTCAAACGGGAATGTCGTAGGCACGTTTGGGATTTGTAACCCGAGCGGACAAAGTCGAAAAAATAATTTTACTTAAACATTTCATAGTCCAATTACTCAATATTTACGCCTCGCAAAGCATTCATTCATTGGTTAGTTCATCAACATGACATGGTCTCGGGAGTCCAACCTCGCGGTTTGCAAACTATCGCCTTAACATTGGGATAATTTAATCTTAGTAATTAGGTTTAATTAAAAAATTTAGAGTTCAACTTAGGGTTTTTTCCTAGTTTACCCTAAAAAAATTTTAAATAAGGTGGCCGACTCACACATTTCACGTGCATTTCTGCCCTTAGTCATATACATTATATGCTCTCTCTCTCGTCGGGACGGCCGTTCACCAGTTGGCGACTCTGGCTGGGGACCATACTCGCAAATCATTTTTGCATATAAGTTGGACTACGATTGTTGTAGTAAACTCAACCTGCCCCTTCTTTACGGGTATTATTTTACTATGACTTTGGTTTTTGCAGTGCCCAACTCAAAGGTATTTAAGTATTCTTTTCTTTAAGGAATGCCTTACAATAAGAGAATTTGGAACCTAATTTTGAAATTTACTTTTAAATCATTTAATTTTATTGGATATTTGCACGAATTGAGAATCTTTTATCCATTGCATAAAAAAATGGAATCTTCAAATGAATTATCTTCTCTCTTCTATTTCAAATTCTGGAGTCTGTCGATAGCAAGTAGCGTTTTGATCGGCCAGGTCTCTTTGTGACCAGACTGATTTTTGGCTTTTAGGTGTCCGCCGGGATTACCCGTCATACAGGGGTACAATGGAGTGATTATCCGGTCTACGTGGACTCGATCAATCGGTCCGGGGGACTTTGCATTATTAGTCCAGAAAAATTACTATGCATAGTTATATTTTTATTACTATTTTTTGGAGCATGTTTGCGATTGACTTGGCGGTAGAAAATCTTGTAAATGAAATCTATTTGGAAAGTTTATGTATTAAATGCATAATATTTCTAGTGCGGTATATTGAAGAAATAAATGAGGAATTGGATTTTAGTGGACGTTCATTTAATCTCTATTTGGTGGGAGTTAAATTAAGAAGAGTAGAAGAGATTTATTTGAGGAATATTTAGAGCCATTGGATGACGACCATTACTAGGACTTTGAGTCCTTAGCACACATTTGACATGAAAATGGAAGTCAATTTGATTTTCGGCACTATAAAGTAACGAAGCGCGGCACACTTCTCTCGCTTTTCTTCTCTTCCTTCCTTTTCCACGCCATTTCCATCTTTCTTCCTTCTTCTTTCATTTTCTTCCATTTTTCTTACCTTCCAAATTTACACCAGAACTAGCCTAATTTATAAAGATACATAGATTACTCTTAAGAGTCACTTAAGAATTAAGAGAGTAGAAGTTGGTATTGTTGATTAAAAGCATAAGGAAGTTAAAGTTACCATTGAAGCAAGCTAGTGTGTGGTTTTTTGAGTTTTGTGGAATTTTACAGTAGAAATTCATGGTTTAGACATGTTATTGATGCATTTAAATCATTGCTCCAACTATTTCTTTTGTCAAGTTCTTGCTTGTTATTAAGTGATTTTTTCCCACTTGCTCTTGGAAGAGGTTGGAGAACCATCCTCAAAGGGGAAAGAGAAAGCCAAGGAGTAAGGCTTTTCCAAGCTTATTCAAGCTGTTAACTAAGGTTATGCATCATTTTCACTTGTTTAAGTTGTTTTTTTACCCATGGTTTAGGGTGTTGAATAGGTATTTTTCGGGACTTTGTTATGTTTTGTTGAAATTGGCTGAAATTTTAATGTGAGATGTTGGGTCTGCCGTGTGATTGGAACCATTTCGACCCCTTTTATCGCTTCCCATCTGTTTTTGACTTCTTCAATAGAGAAAAGGTCTGTTAGCTTCTATTGTCTCAGACTTTCCCAAACAGTACTTCTTATGTCTCAATATACCATCCATCTAGATATTAAATACCCAACACACTAGTTTCGTGTTATGACTGTACTTGAACCTGTCATCCGAAATGATTGATCCATTTTTTGACTCTCAATGCAAATAACTTTTATGTTCTTCGATAAAAGTTATCGCTTTTACTTTCTTATCTTTCCCAAACCCATCTCTGGTGGTCCAAATGGAGTCTATTACATTACGCTCAAGGCGGTTACTGGCTTGAAACACCCAAACTGACTCTGTTGTGTCTGGCACATGCATTTACTAAAATTGAGTGCCCATTTGACCTTTTATAATTTACAAGATTAGGTTCTGAAGTTCTTTCATAAAAGTTGTTTCCCTGTGTCTTGAGAATTTCTCTCGTTCTAAGATTGGTTTCATTTGAGTGTTTGTGAAGTTAGGAACCTTCAAGAAACATTGGACTTGGTTTCTTGACTGAATTAGGTCTAGGTCTGTGCCTTCTGAAGCTTCTCTCGCTTGCTATCTTATCTTATGTGTGATCTGGGCTGTGCGGTAGTTAGAATTTTGTCTTAGATTTTAATGAACACTGATTTCATTCAATTTGGAGGACCATTAAACTCAAATTTATGTGTTAGAAAAACCACAAAGGTCAAGTTATAATTGAAAATTGCCTGAAAATTCTTGATTTATTGTACTTCTTATACTATCTAAGGTTATATATTATCATCTATTAGTGTTCTTAGATAAAAATTTTGAAAACTGATGAGTACTTTTAATGCAAGATGGTTTTTGACTTAAGAATTAATTGTTTTTGAGTTGAAAGAATGATTTTGATTTTGGGCTCTACTATCATGATTGAGACGTGTGGTATGTATTGAGATGGTATTTTTCATTGTGAAGCTATGAATCATAATGCTAGGGTTTTATCAGCCCTTATAAATAGGCAGGACGCCGCTACTATTTATGTTATGGCCGGTGGTGCTTTCATAGGCCCCACGGTTGCGTGCCTTTCATAGGCCGGACGATTGTGTGATGTGGGGTTGTGCTTCATAGGCCGACCGGTTGTTGCTTTCATAGGCCTGAGTAACTGTGATGCGGAAGTAGGGTAGCGGGCATAGACATAGGCCCACTGCATCAAACTTTGCTTATTATTGGTTCATTCTGCATGAGTATGAGCCTTAACGAAAAAATGAAATTTTTATGGTTGCATATAAAAGAATGAAGGACATATCTTGTATTTATAATCTTCTCATTGCTCTTCAAGTATTTGAATTAAATGAATGTCGATTCTGTTATTTCCTATACGTGAGTTAATTTAAGTTGCCTTGGCTATTATTGCTTAATTAAATTGTTGGTTAATTTAGCCACCACCTGAGTCTTCCACTCGCTTCGTGATGTTTTATCACGCGCCAGGTTTAGGGGAGCGGGAGGGTTGTTTCTTCAGGGACCAGAGGACAAGGCATCAGAGTAGAGATCCAACATTTTTGGGTAGGATTATTTTTCGTAAATGCATGATTTTTGGGCATTGGGTATATAAAGATTGTAATTTATGGAGGTTGTATATTAATCAGTTTATAATGTAATTAAGAGTTATGATTTATTTACGCGGAATAAACATCTCTATTATATTTTTAGGCTGCTATGATGATTATAGCTCTCTGAAAAGAATGTTGTTGGAATATTATGCGTATTGTTGATGGATATTTAGAAGTGCTGCTTGGATGTTGTGTTGAATGGAGTTTGGGGGTTGGAGAAATGAAGTGTGTATATTTCTTTGTGGGCAAGTCAATTAGTGAAACTCTTGCGAAATTTTCGTTAGGGAATTTCCTTAACATTATTTTGGTAAAAAAAAAAAAAAAAAAAAAAAACAAAATGTAATTACTTTGCTCCTCCCTCCTTATTGAAAAATTTAACCCACTCCTGATTTGTGATCTAGCTTTGGTATCAGTGACATAAGACTGGTGCTCCAGCACCAGATTGTGGCATCCACGGCGTCTTTGGTTCTTCGCGGATTGGTTTGGTGGGCGTGTTACACTTTTTATTACGGTCGTACGCGACAGCCAAAGCGTCCTCCCTGTTTACCGCCAAACCACCCCTAATCCTTTGGGGAGATGGCCCATGAGTATGCCGTACTATTGACCCCCACGCGAAACTCTTTATTTCACATTGTAGTTTAGGGTAAATTCCTACTTCAAGGTTCAAGGGTCGGCGCTTAATGCATCCACCTTCTCATATTTGTGTCATAGCCTATAGAACCTACTCCTTTAGGTCTGCTCATGCCACTTCCATGATTGAAATCTCTTCATTAAAACGGATTATTGACGTGTTGTTTGTGCGCATTCACGACATATCATAAACAATTGCGATAAACACAAAAAGAAACAACAAAACAGTCTTTTTGTTTTTAGACATGCCAAGTTTGACAAGGAGCCTCGATCTATTCCTCACATCAGCCACCCTATCTATACAAAACCACCCCTATACCCTTCTAACATTCCAATACCTCTCTCTCTATAAGGTAGCCTCGCTTCTCGCAGATCGCGCCTTATCTGCTCCATCCAGTCACACATACCTCTCTCACCAATGCCTCACCCAGCCCTTGCACAACCCACCTGCTTCACCAACCTCACCGGAGCTTACACAACTTCACCAACTATCAACCATTGCCACCAATGGCTTGCGATCACACTTGTTGAACACTCCAAAATCTCAGGGTTCGAACAATGGAAGCCAGAATGGAGGCTGTGGAGGAATGACAATGTACTAGGTCATTAG
>NW_023591304.1:0-84247 GCF_014843425.1 Jatropha curcas | reverse complement strand
TATCATTCTATCTGATATGATATTTATCAAATTTAATCTAATTATTTCATTATTTATGCTTTTTGTTTAAATTTTGTTGGTTTATATTCACGATGTGATATTCATATAGCCCATGAGAAACTTAGTTGCAGCCATGGGTTCACCTTCTATTGATTTTTCATGTCTATATTATTTGAAATTAAATTATAATTGTATTTATTTTCAGTATTATTACTTGTTTTTAAAAATTCGCTTAGAATCTGTTTAACTTCATATCAAATGCATGATTATTTGGACATATGAGTCCTAACTTTACTTCTTTTATTTTTATTTTTTTTTTTTTTTTTTTTTTTTTTTTTGCTCCCTGGTCGTTTCTTTTCATGAATTTAATCGAAAAAATCGAATTATTAACTTTACAGAGATCGTCCACTCAACAGTCTGAACTCAAACGTGTCTTACCACTTAACTCTCTCTTGTAGATAAGAGAAACTCATTATTAATAATATACACAATTAATTAATTAGTATTCCCAACCAATCACTTCCAATCTATAGTTTAGTTGCTGTTAATCAAAAGTAGGAGAAAACAGCCCAACGTCCAAGAAAATGTAACACAACACAAGCCAAATTTTCAAGCTAAACTTGTTCAATAGTCGTTGCACCAAGCATATATTAATACTATCATATCACTTGCCTATGAAGTTGTTAATGGAAAGAAAGCCTGTCACTTGAATTTCTGACTACCATTAGCAATCTAATGTAAGAATAAATGTTCTTCTTTATCATAAAATGTAACCCAAAGGAACAATAAAATTAATTATACAATGAGAAAGTAAAGAAAATTACTATATATCATCATCTTTTTGGCAGATAGTTTTCTTAAATTTGAGTAAGATAAAACCAACAAGCAAAGCTACTGCTCCTCCCAAAACCATTGCAACTGTTTTTCCTGTCTCTTTTCCATTTTTTTCCTCTTCCCCTGTCAAAAGAATATTGTTATTTCATGAATGAAATGCACAAAAATTTTACCAAAATAAGAAACAATCATGGTTTAAAGAAAAACTACATGCATGAAAATTGCATATTTTCATAGAAAAATCCTTGAAAATCATCTTTTAACAAGTCGAAAGAAGTTTCTTTAATTAGTAATTCAATAATCAAATATCTGTCTTGTGATATAACAGTTTAAGCTAAAAAAAAAAAAAAAAAAAAAAAAAAAAAAAACCCATAAAGGAAAAAATCTCAAATTTCTTTATTATATTTAATTTCCATGTAAGTTTACAAAAAAAAAAAAAAAAAAAAAAAACCCATAAAGGAAAAATTCAAATTTCTTTAATTATATTATTTCCTGTAAGTTTACCTGGATAAAAATTGCTTTGTTTCCCATCTGGGTGATAAGAGTAGCTCAAGAAGCACTTATCCAAATAAACCTGACCTGAAAAAGAGCTACCACAATCCTCCTTCACAATTTCTACTGCATTTCCTATACATTCAATACAATCACAACCTCCTAAATAATCATTTTCACACTGTACAATAACATGAACAAACTCATAATCCATTTCATAAAACCCTTTATCATTTATCATCTCCCCATTCTCCATTGCCAACAAAGCAGCATCCCTTACCTCTAAAAACCCACCGCTAACCGCCTTTTTTTCGCTGCATTTTTCATGTAGCAATTCACGTTCAGTCGTTGCAATTTCGTCTCCAAAACCATCAGTTTCATAGTAAAAATAGCATCCATTAAGCTGAAGTCTAGCTGCTACAGCTTTTTTACACGTACTGTTTGATAATTCAGGAATTTTATTAACACAGTTATGGCAGTCATTGTTGCTCAAATCACCTCTGCATTGAAACAGACCGGAGATGCCAACCTTTTCGTCGCCTGAAGTGGTTTTAAAGAACTTGGAACGAGAAGATTGTGCAGAGAGTTCTTGAAAGAGAGAGGAAAGAACTTGTGAGTGAGAAGTTGCTTCGTGTGTTTGATTTGCACATTTGGTGTATACTAAGGAAGTATAATAGTAGTCTAAGGAGCTAGCTTTGATAAATGTTAGAAAAAGAATGAAAGTTACTAATGGAATTGGTTTCAAGATTGAATCCATTTTGGTTAATTTGAGGGTTATTTTCAGTGCCTTTTTCAAAGAACTGAATGTGGGGAAAAGAACCCATTAATTGGTTAAAAGGTACATTATGGGTAATGGAACTGGTGGATTGAGGAGTTGGGGTTTGAGTTTCTTTTCAAACCTACTTTTATCTAATATGCAATCTCTCATGTGAAATAAGATAAACTATATACACTAGTCAAAATTGGCCTATCCAATTATGGAGGAATTAGTTGACTTATGTTATGATAAAATAAAATATTATCTTAATATAATCCTAATTTCATCTGCATAAATGGGCCTATTATTTAAAATTGCATTTGACAACAACCTTTTAAGTAGTAAAAACGCTACTTAAAAAATTGTTCGCTAACATAGAATTTAGATTTTTAGAGATTAGGGTAGCGCGTTTTCTAAAAAGTTAACCATATGTAATGTTTATTAAACACTACTAAAACATTTAATGGGTAGTGAGACCAACGGTACATCACGCTGCCCAAAAGAATATTTAGATTAACTATAATGGGAAAACGTTTTGGTTCACCAAATGAAGATTTAACCAATTAATGAACTTTAAACCTTAAATGAACAGTTGTGAACTTTGAATAATACCTTTGACTGAGACACATATACAAAAATGACTTACAACCGCAAGAAAATTAAAATCAGTGGTTGGATCTATCTGAAATTTCTGAAAGAAGAAGCAAATTAAGCCATAAAAAGAAAGTCTTTCTAAAAAATAAATACACTAAAATTAGAAACACTAAATTTACCCTTACATTTCGCTGTGTTCTCCAATTCTCAGCCCCAATTCTCTTTCTCCTCTAATTAGTAATTTATCACTCCTTGCTCGCATAATACATATCATCTTTTGCTTACCCTTTCAGCTCGGGCGGCGTGGGGAAGGAAATCTATCCTTCATCTTCTTTCCCCCGCCACACGACACCAGGGCTGCCCCACAGCAAAACGACAAAGCAAAAGTAAGTTTGAAACGACGATAATCAACCAACAATCATGACTTATAATGCGCATCTATTCCAGCTTTTGGAAATAAATGTCATTTCTGCTCAGGATTTGGCTACTGTATCCAAATCTATGCGTACATACGCTGTCGTTTGGGTTCACCCTGAAAGAAAATTAACCACCAGAATTGATCAGAACGGCCATACCAACCCTCAATGGAATGAGAAGTTCGTGTTTCGTGTTGATGATGCTTTCTTGGATTCTGAAACTTCTGCTATTATGATCGAAATTTATGCTGCTGCTTGGCTTCGTGATGTTCAAATCGGCTCTGTTAGAGTTCTTGTCAGCAATTTGTTTCCTTCTAATAACAATAACTCAAAAATGCGATTCGTCGCTCTTCAAATCCGCCGTCCGTCCGGCCGGCCGCAAGGGATTTTGAACATGGGCGTGCAGTTGTTAGATAATACTATGCGGAGCATGCCTTTGTATACTGAGCTTAGCGCTTCTGCTGTTGGGTTTAATGATCTTATTGATGCCAAAACGAATACCAAACAGACCATTGAAGAAAAGACATCGAAATTACGTCGAACACAAAGTGATCATACAGATTTCACCACCAACGCCGATGAATTTGGCGTAAAAGGAAGTCATACAGCCAAATCTTCCGTCATAAACGGCTCGTTGGTTAACTCATCGGCGGTGATTCATACAAATAACAAAGATAAAGATGCTAGCACAGGTAGTCATGGAAATGGTAGCATGGTGAACGGTTCACTTTGCTCCGATGTAGGACCGTCAGCGTCTGTTGTAGCGGCAGCAATTGCAAAAGGATTGATAAAAACGCCGGCAAATGCAGGTCCTCCGACGAAAAGCAGAGGAAGCTCAATATTAGAAGATTGGACGGACAATGATAGTGTGGAAGGATTAAGAACAAAGCTAGAGAGATGGAGAACGGAACTGCCGCCGATATACGATAACGATAAACAGAAAATGATGTCAAAAAGTAGACGGAAACAGCAACAGAGACGACGGTCGGAGCATCCAGGATTGTTTACCTGTTTCGGTAACATTTTTGGATGTGAAATTTCAATCACCTGTGGAGGAGGTAGCAGCAGAAAGAAGTATGGTAATGGCAAGGTTTGTCACTTAAGTTCTGTTGAAGGTGAATCATACTTGTGATAGACATAAAATAACAATGGATAAAAAATAGTAAAAGCATCCATTTTTGTTGAGCAACATCCAGAAGAAGAGAAGATTTGAGCAGAACAGAGGAAATCCATTAACGAAGAAAATTGCAGAACTGGATGCTTAGATTAAAGGAGAGGCATTTTTCTCGGATTCATGGTGGAATTTTTATAGTGCATATATGTATATATATAAATACACATATGCACGGTGACTGCAAAAGCTGGGTGTAGAAATCAGAGGGATGTGCATTGTAAGGGATGATAGGAACATTATCAGAGTTTTTCTTCTTTTTTCCTTTTTCTCTTTTTGGTTTATTTTCCATTTTAAATTTTATCTACATTAATTCTTAACAGTGAAGATGAGATTGAATGGTATGGGCTAATCTATGTTTTGTATATTATAAATTCCAATTTCCTTTTTGAATTGCTCCTTCACTTTTGTTTATGACAGGCTATGCTTCAAAAGAGGAGACAAAAAAAATACATATGTATGTTCTTCTTGTATTGTTACTTGAATGAAACCCTTTTTAAATCTGAATGAATGATTCATTTTTAATTGGATTAAAGTAATTAGTTTAGTAGAAAATACAAAAACAATGTGTGTGTCTAATCTATCTAAATAAATACAGAGGTAGTCCCTATAATCCAAAAATATTTAGGCTTCCCTCTCATAATTTCTCTTTTTGCAGTCCCATGGCTAATAGCAACTCGAATACCAAAACCAATCAATGAAGAAATATTCAAGAGAAACCATTATAATATCAAGTATAAAGAGCCTTGGCAAAACCAGAGTGTTTATTGGAGGCTATGCAGCAGATAGTTGTAGAGAGTTTACTCTAAAAGGTGATATAGGTTCCAAGAAGCTCTTTTGTGAAGTCCTGTGATTGTTGCAGAAGTTTTCATATGAAAGAACTGATCAAGAATGGCATAGCTCTTGTTGGCAATTGGAAATTGCAGCCACCATTTTCTTTCTCCATATGGATTGTATTGTCCTATGTAGGGAAAGACAAATTTTCTTGGAGTTTATCCATTGCCTGCATTTTCACAGCCTTCTTATCACCATTACAGGCATTTGCCGAAGAACAATGTGCAGAGTCTAAGCAGTTTCGAGATGCCTGTGATTTGTAACGGAAGCCAAAGTGACATTAAGATGCAGGCAGGCAGGCAAGAGGCCTTAAATAGAACTCATAAGTTGAACCTTTTATTCTTTTCAGTTGAAGTGTACTACTATAGTTGGTTCTTTATGAGTTTACCTTTTTGCAGTCTTCCAACTCCAAAGCAAACTGTTACTGTGCTCTGTTTTTATTTATTTATTTATTTTTTTTCAAAGGAGAGAGATCTGTTTGAGAAAAAGCCAAGTTCACGAATAAAAGAAAACAGGCTTATTTGGTGAACTCTACAGCCAAATTGTGCAAGGTGGCATTGTGAATACAAGATGCATCAATTTATTATTCATATGAACTTCAAACAACGAGTCATGCAACTCTCTCTCTATGATGCAATTCTCAGCCCAGAGTAAAAGTTGATCTGTCTCAAGGTCAAGAGCTATAAAATTTGAGATTAAAAACCTTCACTACTCTTTTTCATTGTTGCCACTTCCCTTGCAAAATCAGAACAGCTTTGTACAGATGAAGACTGCCAGTAATCTAATCGCTATCGGATGAGTATGAACTGTTTGAGTTGTCATCAGAATCTGAGGAATCATCACCGCTGGAATCATAGTTTGCTGCATTAAACTTGAATTCTGCAGAAGCTGGACAAAAAGCCATCAGTGTGGCCTTCATTTCATCCTCGTTGAGGTCAGGATGCTTCATGCATTCAACAGTTATCTCCTTGAGCAAAGGTGAATTGCCTAGCACAAATTGGATAAACCTCGTCTCAGGATCTTTACCATGAAATGATCGCACTGTCACTTTCTGTAATTGGTTCAAGAAAAAAGGAGATTGGTTTTGTTCTTCCCAAAATTTTAAAACAGGTTCAGAGACATATTCATCTTTGCAGCTGCATGCCTACACAATAGAATGATATCATCAGCCATTCTTTAATAATAAGCAGATAGTGTTGTAACAACTAAATTAGGTCACCAATGATTGTATAATCATATAGGCAAAAAATTAATCACAAAAGAAATAGAATTGTCGTTTGCTACTTAATACTTACTGTTATATCGAGTATTTTCAAGTTGATGGCACTTTCAATTATGGCGAGCAGAGACGAGACTTCCTCCAACTTTTCAAAACAAAATGCATCAAGTTTAAGAGTCCTTAGATGGCTATAAGAAGTTGAAACTTCAGTGAATGTATCACCTGCAGCCAGGAACTAAAAGCAAAAGCAGAGAATAACAAATTCAGTCCATGGTTTTCAGAAGTGTGCAACAAAATCTAGGATATCTTAAATCGTCGTACCTTCTGAAATTGACAACGCACGTATAGCTGCTCAATTGCAGGTGGCAGGCCACGGAATTTGAATCTTAGATCAAACTGATTATTCTCAGACCCAAGTCGATATAAATTGATAGACAATGTCTCAAGAAGTGGTGTGTTGAAACAAATAGATTTAAATTCTCCATCAAAGCAAAAGTACTTGAGATTGGGGACATTAATATGAAGATGATCAATACAACTCAAATTTCTTACTGTCAATTGTTCAAGCAATGGGCAGCTAGCAATAAGCCTCTCAAATGCAGCAGTTGATATGTTAACTTTGTTCAACTGAAGGCTGCTAAGACTGTGAAATCCTTTGAATGAATGTCCTGATTTAACCTCAAAATGACGGAGGCTCAACTTTCTCAAATGCTGACAAGAGAACAAATCAGATGGCACTTCATGGCGCCGACCTCTCCGGATCATGAGGGACAACTCCTGAATAGACTTCTGCGATAGTCTCCAAATCCACAACTTCATATTGTAACAGTCTTTCACTTTTTCAACATGCACAGAAAATTTCTCAATTTTTCCTTCATGTCGAGTGAGAACATAATTTATTATGCCCTCAAGTTTCCGTTGTGACCTTTCATGAAAAAGGTTCTCATTAACTATAACATGTGGCACTGTGTGCCATTTTTCCTTCCACTTCTTTGACAATGTACAGGTCCTTACAGCATCTTTAAGTGGTAAACATGCTAAGATGTGATCAATCACATTGCTCGGAAGATCACTGATTCTATCTAAACCAGTACCAATGGAAATCTTCTCCATAGTAGTTAATATGCAGCGAAACCAAGCCTGCAAACAAAATAAAACCAAATATTTTATCTTCTGGACAGCTTTTCTTGGATTATATGAACACTGACATCACCGGATACACACCAAGTAACTAGATCCAAAAGTGAAAAGGAAAAGATACAATAACCATTCCCAGGTTATCCACAACTATGAAGTGATAAATATAAACCAGGTCACCATGTCCTTCCACGGCAACAAAATTAATTGGTCTAGAGCATTTGATCTTTATCTGTCATTGTCC
Organism: Jatropha curcas; assembly: GCF_014843425.1. Next base: position 76,549 of record NW_023591304.1, on the reverse strand, counting down.
AATTACAAACTGAACTTGACTAATGTTGATTGGTTTTCAGGTACATTTGTCAACAATAAAAAAAGACAGTGCTGCTGCTGCAACAATAAAAAAAGTTCAACTAACATTAAATTGTTTCCTTATTATCAGAGTTAGCACAGAGTGCAAACAGTTTATCATACCATTGGAGAGGCTCCATGATTAGCTACAACCTTGAAAAAGTTTCAAACTGATGCATCTAGTTTCAATTTAAGCATAATATATATATATATATTAAAAAATAATTCCATCCAGCAAGTCTATAGAACAGATTCCTTCTATCAATATTATATACATCAAAACATTAATCAAAGCGTACAAGAAAGCGCCAACCAGTACTACTGGATATTTTCACAGGAACAATTTTCAAAAATATTTAGTTTTCCAGGAAATATTGTACCCTGTAGATTGTCTAGCAAAACAAGCACTGCAAGCATGAAATGCATCCAATTATCGAAAAATACTACCCAAGCAATAATCATTGAACCGTACCCCAAAAATAAAATAAGAAGACAAAACTTTAGTATTTCTGGCGTAAAGAAAAGATCTCTAATTTCAATCAAATAAAAAGCTAGATATGGGTATTCAAGATTTTATAACCTTGAGAACCCTAGAAATCCAAGTCTATTACTTTTCCAGAATGAAATATCAAGACAACAAAACAACAGTAGAAACGCTCCAAATTTGCTTTCTTTCTACAAGAATTCTAGAAAACAAGAACAAATTTGATACAAAACATAGTAAAGCATAACAGTACCTGGACTAGCTTCTTCAAATCGAATATGCTACTTTGTGTGCCTCAACCAAGATTAGTTAGGCTTCCACTTAACAAGATACTTCTAATCCTTGATAAAGCAAAGGGCAATTCTGAGTGACAAATAGAAAGGAAATCAAGGCAGGAAATTTCTTGATGCCCGCACCACAAAATTGGAAGCAATTTTCCTGGAAAAGTCAAATCTTTTTCCTAGTATCTTCCTCTACCCAACTCTACCTCAGTATTTGTTTACTAGTAAAAAATAGACCAATACCCTAATTACACAAATTCACTCGTACACAATAAGTGGTGTGAGCACAACACATTATAACATACACACTGCAAAAAACTCGCTCAAACACAAAGTATTTGGTACTGTATACACTCAAAGATCACAACCTTTTAATAAACCCAAGAAAATCTACATAGCTAGTCGATGGATATTAATCTTGTTCATAATTTCTTAATTACATCATAATTATCGTTTTGTGCACCGTTTGGTCTTTTCACTATGAAAACCAAAGAAGCCCACAAACAAAGGAATATTTTTTTGACAATTAGGAAAAAAAAAGGATTGGTGCTTTTTCACTTTGTCACGTGCGGGCATGCAAATAAAAATACAAATGAAGAATCAAAATCTCTCAATTCTCAATACAAAAAAACAAAATGAGGGTTAGGGTTTAATTGGGCATTGAATATCTGATCGAATCAATTCAAAACTGACCTGCTAATTTGGTTTGAGAGAGAGAGAGAGAGAGAGTGAGTAATTTTATCTCAGCTTCCTTTGGTGGCAACGCTAGCTTTCTTGCTCGTGCAAGTGAAAAGAGCGCAGCAAATGAATAGGTTTGTGATTGCTTTATAGGGAAGTAATTGGAGGAGAAGGGAAGGGTGCTGCTTAGAGAGTAAGAAGCTATTAATGGCGATTGCTGATTGGATAAAGTGCATATGATATTTGTCCTTGAGCAGCAAGTTGGATGTTTTTTGAGGCGACATTTGTGGGCTAGGGATTTGGCCCATTGGACCAACTAAGAATTACTATGGATTAGCCATAACTAATGGAGGTTTGCTATTATTATTTTTAGAAAAATATTGTAATTTTATTTTATAAAATATTATTTTTTGTTTTTTTTTTTTTTTTTTTGAAAGATTGCATTGAATAAATCATAAATCATTCAACTAGACCTCTTAATTTTTTAAAAGAAAAGAAGGAGTAGTAATTTTATCTCAGCTTCTTTTCAACACTACTTTCTTCTCTCAGAAAGAGCCACAAATAATATTTGTGAATTCTTTAATACGAGTAAGATTAGAGGAAAATTCTTAAGAGTAAGGGAAGCTAGTTAATCCTTCTATTGAGTAAGTGCATAGTGAATTTGTCCTAGCAGGCAAGTTATGTTTTCGACATTTTCTAATTTCCCATGACCAACTAAGAAATTACTATGATACCATAACTAATCAGTTTGCTAATTATTATTTTTAAAAATATTGTAATTTTATTTTATAAAATATTATTTTTGTTTTTTTTTTGTTTTTTTTGAAGTATATAATAATTTATTTCTTTAATATATTAGACAGAAGGAATTATAGAAAGGTTTTTCTGTTAACTTGTTTTTTATTTATATCCTTAATTCCACTAGACAGAAATTCTTTATCATTATCAAATTCAAGGCCCAATTAATTACATCTGAACAAGCGACTACACATGAACTACATCCAAATCAAATAATGATTTGAACAAAAAAAAAAAAAAAAAAAAAAAAAAAAAAAAAAAAAAAATTATGTACATGTGTTTGCGTATTACATTTAGCCAACTAACTATAGTCTCATTGATTTTCTAGTCAGTATAAAAAGTGAAATCGAGTTTAAGCCATCTCAAGATTTTTAACAATTTAGTGAGTCAATGAATGAATTACTATTATTATATAGTTTATCGTGTTATTTCGATGCATTGAACCGCCTGATGAATAAAAAAAATTTTAATATGAATTATTCAATAAAAAAATTCTTAATGTCAATTATTTAAGGTATTGAATAAAATCGAATTGTAAACATCATTATCAATTAAACTAATAACATTAGATATGATTATTACTTTTTAGAAAATTATAAGAATGTCAAATAGATAGAAATATTACCATATCTATTAATAATAAAAAAAATTTAATTAAAATTTTTAGCTCTTTATATTAAATGAAAAAAAATAGAATTATAATTAACTAAAAAAATATAATTATAATTAACTGACATTTAGCCTTTGTAATTAATAATAGATAAAACTTTAGAAATATTTTAGATTCTTTACGTTGTGCTACTTGATTGAATCTCCACACAGGTTTAAAAAATATTATTTAAAAAAATATATATATATGAGTACACTGTTTCCCACGGGAACACCAATATTGACCACTCAAGACAAGTTCTCACTAAAAAAAAAAAAAAAATATTGTTTACGCTTTCTGTCAACTGAATAAAATATAAATGTCCATGTCATTTTATCCAACCCTACACATATTGAGAAAAATAATAATTTGAAAATGACATTTTGGTTAGGGTTATCATCCTTATTAATGGGAACATGATAAGGAAAGCAGCATTTGGCGAACTTTACAAAGCATGGACCGACCTGTAGGATTTTTGCAGGATTGAATCTTAGTTCCTTTAAATTTTTATTATTTAACTATAATGTTAAGGATTAATTTTGATTCAATCAACTTGTTTTTGTCTTCGGTCTTGATTGTGGATCGCTCTATTACTAATTACTAATATAATAATCAACAACCGAATATTCTTTAGCAGATTTAAAAAACCAAAGTTGTGGGAATGAGTCAAAATTGCCAACCATAAGACTTGTAGATAAGGATTGGCTCAACAATACACAAACTATAATTTACACCTAACCCTCCACAAAACATTACTCCATTTCATTTAATTCAATTATTTGAATTTTTATTTATTAGTCTCCATATAATTTATACTTACATTACTTCTGCAAACAAAACATTTTCACGTCAACACATATTTGGATTTAAAAATAAACTGTATGTCCAAAACTTTATCTTAAGATCGGAATTTTGAAATTTGGAGTCATTGTTGTTGGAAAGATAATAGAGAGACACGTGTGGAAAAAAATTCCTTACTAATATAATTACCAATTATTTTTATATAAATTCATACTAAAAATATTTTTAATTATATAATATTGTATTATATTACAGCCTATTAAACATGTGTTACTAATAATTTAGATGGCTAAAAAGAGAATTCATGATTGATAATTTTATTTTAACTTTGAGGCTTAACCACCACTCATAATGGAGAAGGGAGAAATGTCAATTTACTATTCAATCATGAAATTGCGTACAGTCAACGTTTTTACATTATTCATTATTGTGTTATGCTTATTTTTCAATCTTTATCATCAAGACAAAAATAATTTCAAGCAAAGAGTCTTTTCTTTCAATGAGCTGAAAAAAAATAATAATAGAAGTATATTATTTATTTTGATTGAGAAAAAAAAAAGACAAATTGGTAATAAAATAAATTAATTACAAAAATTATGTATAAAATAAATTAATTAACTTAAATACGGGTTTTATGCCTTTTTAAATTAATTTTTTTTACCTTATTTAAAACAAATTTTAATTTAAACAAAAAATAATTTAATTCAATGGACATAAATTGACCCAAGTGTAGATACCTGTGGAGAAGGGAAGACACACATGGAAGCAAAGAAAAGTGACTCTTGATTTGCACATCGACCAGCTGGCCGTCATCTATTTATTTATTTTTGTTTTTTTAATAATGCGGCCTTTAATCTTTTCTCTTTTTTTCTTTTTTTTTTTTATATATCATTTTCCTCCTTTTCCTCACTTTTCTTTCACGTGAAAGGCATTTATCTTATCCGTTGTTAACAAAATATTGTAATGAAATTTAATATAATAGTATAATTAAGTCATTTTAATTTAATATTTATAATAAAAATATATTCAATTATATTATTTCATTACAATTTCTGCAATATTTATAGTTATTAAAAATATAAAAATTTTTTTCTTCAAAAAAAATACAAATTTTATAAATTAATTATGTTTAAAAGAGATTATTTATAGTTGTGTTTGTTTTGCGGATAACGATTTATTTTTAGAATATTCTTTTTGTAATAATAAAGAAATATTAAAACCGTTAATTATAAGATTATAAAAATATTTAAATGATGAATTCAAAATTTATATTTTTTTATCAGAAAAATATTTCCCTTAATTAATTTTTCATAGTACTTGAAGCATTAAAGAAACCTCTTGTGGATTTAAAATTGATTTAAAAAAAATTCAGATGTCTAAAAACAAGTTTTTGATAAATTCTTAAAATATAATAAGTTTTTGACAAACTTTTGCCAAGAATAATATTTCATGATTTCATTAGCAATAATTGGAGCGTGATCACACGCGCTACGAAAAGCAAGTAGGGAAGCAATGTATTAGTTTATTGTAATTATTAGTAAAAAAAAAAAAAAAACTTAAAGTTAGTTTTAATTTTTTAATTGTTGTTAAAAATTAAAATTTTTAAATTTTTGGAGACACTTTAAGTCTTATTTTTGAAACTAATATTTTTTTTATACATATTGACTTGATATTTGAGAGGTAATTTTGAAATGATAATGAAATTTAAATATCTCATAAAATTTAATAATTTCATCATTTTATTTTAATTCTAAATTAACATTTTTAATTTTGTATTTTTATTAATAATAGAACCTAAACCATTTAATTTTATTTTAAAAATATCAATCAAATGATATAATAATGAAGTTTCATAGCTTTCACAATTTATAAAATTTAAATTCTAAACATTTTATGTGTATATGAATTAACATATTCCATCAACCCAACAAACAAATAAAAAATTACTATAAAAATAAGTTCATTATTTTTAAAATTTTTGACATTTTAAATGATATAACAATTTAATTTATGAAATGCTAAGGTTTAATTATGATTTAATTTTTAAATTGTTAGTATTTAAAACATTTTAGCCTCCCAATATTTTTCGTTTCCACCAATGATAGAATTAATGTAAAACTATTAATTTCTAAATAATAAAAATGACTAAAAATAGATATTAAGACAAAAATTTCATGATTTTGTTTTTAAATAATCTCCGATTAGCGAAGCTTTACCATGTATGGAGTATGGATAAACCAAGTTAACTAAACTAAACCCCACAACATCTTCAAAGTACTGCACAATTAATTATTATAGCGTCATTCACAAAGCTTTGTCTCTCTCTACCTCTTCCTTTTCCTTTCCTTCCCTCCTGGTTCCTCCCATTTTACTCTAACCTCTCTTCAAGACAAAGTACACCTCTCTCTCTCTCTCTTGTGGGTCTTGAACAAGTCTCTCACGGGGCATAAATTGCTAGCTTCTGTTCAAACAAATGCAGATTAAGTTCTGAGAGAGGGAGAGAGAGTTTTGCAAGGCAAATAAAATAAAGCCTCCTTTTTTACTCTCTTTCAGTCTTCCTCATTCCTCTCTATCTGTTCTTTTTGTTTTTTTCTCTCTCTTTGAAATTGTAATATCCATTGAAGAGAGAGAGCATCTTCTCTGACTTTTATCTTCTTTTTCTAAAGAGGCTAAAGATCAAGAATCTGGTAACTGTTTTGTTTTGTTTTTCTTTTCTCTTTGAAATTGTCATCCCATTGAAGAGAGAGAGAGAGAGAGGGAGAGCTCCTTCTCTGACTTTGTCTTCTATTTCTAAAGAGGCTAAGGATCAAGAATTTGGAAACTGATTTTGGGTTTTGGTGGGTTTTTGATTTTGTAAGAGATTAATTAAGAGACTTGAAGGATGTTTGGGTTTGGGTGTGAGTGTTTTTACTGGAACCAACTTACTGAATTGGACTTTCCTGAGCCAGAACCAGAACCTTTCTCTTTGCCTGCTCCAATTCCTGAATGGCCTCAAGGTATGGCCTTTTAGCCTCCCAAAAAGAAGTCTGCAGTAGCTTTTTTTTTTTTTTTTTTTTTAAAAAAGAAGTACTGCAGTAAACGCTTTTTTATTTTTATTTTTTTTTTTTTCTTAAAAAAAGAAAATTTTTTGAAGGTTAAATTTCTAGTTTTTTTTTTTTTTTTTTTTTTTTTAAAAAAGAAAATTATTTTGAGGTTTAAATTTCTAGTTTGTTCTTTTGGTTATTGATGGTATATGATCAGGGGATTCTTGTTTGAAATTTGATTGAGTTTTCTTTGTTCTTTAATTGGGGTTTGAGATGCTAATTATCAGTATATCACTTGTAGAGGTATTTGATTTTGGCCATATCAGTGGATCAACCAACAACTAAATCAGGATCTGATAATTTTGGCCATATCTTTGTCAAAATATATTTTGTTTTTTTTTTTTTTTAAAAAGACTATAATATTTGAAAGCTTAAAGTTGGTTGTGGCCAATTCATATGGATTTGCTTTTAGCTTTCTATCATGTTTTTGGTGAAGATGGATAGTTTCACATAATGCTTAGCCAAAAATTTTGGGTGAAACAATAAAGATAGTGAAGAAGACTCTTAAATTTAAAACCAAGAAATGGAATGCTATAAGGATTTTTTTTTTTTTCCCATTTAGATTTGCTTCCTGGCAATCTTAAGAACTATATCAAATCAATTTGCCTTAAATTCTTTAAATTTTAGTATTTTCCAGACTATATTTGTTCGAGCACATTCATGAACTTGGTCCAAGCTTAGAGAATCTGGGATGCCTTGAAAGCTGAGGCTTGCACGACATTTGACACTTTTCAAAAAAAAAAAAAAAAAAAATTAAAGCTTTAATGCTTACAACATCATACTTATCTTTTCCTTCTTTTCGAGGGGATGGAATCTATATTTTACTTTTAGTTTCTTTAATGTTCCCAAGTTTTATGTCTTTGATTGTCTTTTAGGATGGATGCTACATTTTTGGGTTTTCTTTTATTTTTTTTTATTTTTTAACAATTCATAGAATTGGAAACATCTGTTTTCCAAAGTGTAGTATAAGAACTGTATCATCAATTCTAGTTCATGGACTCGAGGGAAAAAAAAAATTAAGTTGATGGGCAGTTTAAATATTTTTTGCTCATTGCAAAGCATGCTGTATTGGTTTTTTTATGATTTTAGAGATTATCCATATATTGGTTGAGTATTGGTTGAGTTTGAAACTGAAAAACACTCAACTTTCGATTTATTTATTGGATCATTTAATTAACCCATGAATATACACCTGAACTATACTTTTGATGCCTGCATTATTCTATTTTCCAATTATGACTTTGCTTGCAGATGCCATGAATCAGCTTGCTTATGAGTGGTGTGCTTTTGTGTCCTCAGGTAAAGGATTTGCTACTGGAAGTATAAACCTAGGAGAACTAGAAGTCTTCAAAATTAACCAATTTGAGAGAGTTTGGAGCTGCAGCTTGTTGCGTGGAAACCAGAAAGGAGTCACATTTTATAGACCTGTTGGGATCCCTGATGATTTTTACTGCCTTGGCCACTACTGTCAATCCAATGACCAACCATTGAGAGGGTATGTTCTTGTTGCTCGTGACACCAATATTCAGAAGCCTGAAGTTGGCCAATTCAGTGGCCCAAAATCAGACTCTCCAGCTCTAAAGAAGCCCCTTAATTACTCATTGGTTTGGAGCACCAGGCCACAGGATAATGGTAGTGGTTACTTTTGGTTGCCAAACCCCCCAACTGGTTATAAGGCTATGGGCGTTGTGGTTACCACCAGCCCAGAGGAGCCTAATGTTGAAGAAGTTAGGTGTATTCGGGCTGATCTTACAGAAAAATGTGAAACTTTTAAGCTAATATTTTCCTCAGATTCAAAAACTTACAAAGAACAATTTCGTGTATGGAACATAAGACCCTGCAGAAGGGGAATGTTTGCTGAAGGTGTTTCTGTTGGAACATTCTACTGTGGCACCTACTTAAAATCTGAAGATGATTTGCTAGATGTTGCATGCTTAAAGAATTTTGACGACGCACTAAAAGCGATGCCAAATCTGGACCAGATTCATGCACTCATTAAGCACTATGGCCCTACTGTATTCTTCCATCCGGATGAAGAGTACTTGCCATCATCAGTCCAGTGGTTCTTCAAAAATGGAGCACTTTTATACCAAGAAGGCAAGCAGAAGGGTGAACCAATTGACTATAGGGGTTCGAACTTGCCTAGTGGAGGGTCAAATGATGGGGAATATTGGATAGATTTGCCAAATGAGGATGATGCAAGAAATAATCTCAAAAGAGGAGATTTAGAGAGTGCTGAACTTTATGTTCATGTGAAACCAGCATTAGGAGGAACTTTTACTGATATTGCGATGTGGGTATTTTGTCCCTTTAACGGACCAGCCACCCTGAAAGTGGGTCTAATGAGCATACCTATGACCAAGGTTGGGGAACATGTTGGTGACTGGGAGCACTTCACACTGCGTATAAGCAACTTCACAGGAGAACTATGGCAAGTCTTCTTCTCTCAGCACAGTGGTGGTCAGTGGGTGGATGCATCTGATTTGGAATTCATAGGAGGTAATAGGCCAGTTGTTTATTCATCAAAGAACGGTCATGCTAGTTTCCCTCGCCCTGGCACTTACCTTCAAGGGTCAACAAAGCTTGGAATTGGAGTGAGGAATGATGCTGCTAGAAGCAAATATTATGTGGATTCAAGCCAAATGTATCAGCTTGTTGCTGCAGAGTATCTTGGCGATGGAGTTGTCACAGAACCATTTTGGTTGCAGTTTATGAGAGAATGGGGTCCAACCATTTTGTATGACTCACGATCCGAAGTAGATAAGATTATTAATCTCCTCCCGTTCTTTGTTCGGTTTTCGGTAGAGAACATCTTTGACCTTTTCCCAACAGAGCTTTATGGTGAGGAGGGGCCAACTGGACCGAAGGAAAAACGAAACTGGTTGGGAGATGAAATATCTGGTTGAATTTGCTGCATGTGAATTCTCATTGCATATTATTGTCTCACTTTCTTTACTGCCTGGTTATGTTGATAGAGAGTTCAGCGAAAACACAGGTATCTGCAGTTGAAATGTCAACTGTAGCATGCTCTTCTTGTTGTACATGCAAGAAGGCCATTTTTCCTCTTCATGTATGCTTTGCCTTGTGTTACAAGCATCAAGCAATCCTGTGTAGATATGAAGGTTGCAGGTGAGGTGCATTTGCGCTAAAGCCAAAACGAGAAGAAATCAACATAATTGGTTGCCAACATTGGCTTATACTGTCATTTGAAATGTGTACTGCCTCTAGTATTAGTATTCTATGTACTAAGAAATATTGATGCTTGACCATGGAGTGAGGTGTTTTTAGAAGTATTAAACGCTGTCAAAAAGAAATTTGCAATTTTTTTTTTGGGTTGCACCGCCAGCAATTTTGGTTCGATGATTACTATAGTTACAGCATAAGAGATCCGAAAGGGAAGTTAAAAACGCGTATCAACATAAGTTCTGTAAGTGTCAGTTTTGGTTACACACCAAGAACAATGGAGTTTGGCTTTCAAGAATTACACATTAGATATCGTTTAATCTGAAATTTACAAAGGATTAACACCCTCTGGACTCTGGTATAAATTTACAATCAATCACCCACCCAAAAATTCCAACTCTTGTTGGATAAACAAAAATGACAAATAGTAGGTAATTGCTAATACCTACTGAAATAAATGACATTGATACATCAGCTGCCCTTCACAATAATAATTATAAATTACATTTGAAATCACATGTATGAACAAACACAGATGACAGCATTCTTCAGCGTGCCATCTTGCCATCTCTGTTAAGATCCTCCCAGCTAATCTCCTGGGCACATTCCCCACATACGGTAGTACAGCCGACTTTAGTTCCCTGACTTCTAAGAGTCAGCAAGTGAGAAAGATTAGTGCATTTCCGATGCACTGTTCGACTTCTTAAGATGCCCTTGGAAGATGCAACAATGGAACAGGAAGTCTCAGGAGTAGGAGGGGCAGCCATGCTTGATGTAGGCAGGTTGCCTGGATCAGGTACAGATGGAACAGCATTTGGCATGGGTGGCCTTCGATCAAATGTGGATTCATCAAGAGAAACTCGCTGCACTTCCTCCCATTCTAATGATTTCCTATATACTTCCCAAGCCATGTCTTGCTCCTCCTTAGTCAGTTTTTCCTCTTCATTCTCTTGCAAAAGAGTCTCGTGTTCATGATAATTGGCAATCCACCTAAATGAGAGTCAATGAATCAGGTACCATTTTCATGTCAAATTCAGTCCCCACATTTCAGAAAGACTATAATTCTCAAACTCCAAATGCAGAAAGAAAATCATAACCGAGCAATGGAAGTTAAAATACAGAACATAAATATATCAGGGCCCTATTATTTATTCAAGAAAATATACTCGGTCAAACAATACTAAATAATCCCAGTTTTCCTTTTTTGAGAAGAAAATAATTCCAATTTTCAGTAACGTGTGAAAGTCGAGGTGAATCCAGATAAGAAAAGATTAGAAAAATGAACATTGAAGAGAGAGAGAGAGAGAGAGAACCTCGGATGGTGCTTGCCAAGTAATCTCTCCATTAACTTGTCAGAAGAGCAGCTTCCATGAGAAAGAGGCAAATTCTGTTTCAGTGAAGTTCCAACTTGGCAGCTCATGTTCTGGTCATCTGTTTGTCTAACTTCTTGTCCAAGCTCAATTTGAGGGTCAGTATTCTCATCATCACCAAATTCAAAGAGGTGCAACATTTCTTCTCTAGAAATAGTCCTATGTATTTGTTGTCTATCAACTACCCTTGCAGCAAGCCCCTCCTTAGTCACCTGTTTAAACCCTTCTATTCATCAAAATTCCCAGAGAGAAGGCAACTGATTCAACATCAATTCTTATTCCATTACCTGACGCTTATAGATTTTTTCTTCCATAGTTCCATGTGCCATCAATCTGTAAGCAAACACTGGCTTTTTTTGGCCATACCTGAAAAGTTGGAAATATTTCTGTTATTTTCAATCATATGATATAAATGCTTGATTTTCCAATTAGAAGAAAATCATTAGTCAAACCAACCTCCAAGCTCGATAAATGGCTTGAAGATCATAGGTTGGATTCCAAGAACCATCGACAATAACTACACGGTTAGCAGCATGAAGATTAATCCCTAGAGATCCAGCTCTCGTTGATATCAGAGTGCATTTGACTCTTTTATTCTCAGGATCATTAAACTTCTCAACCATTCTTTGCCTTTCAGAACTCTCTGTTCTTCCATCTAGCCTGTTGGGTAAATCAAAGAAAATGAACTTTACAATTTCTTTTTATTTCAATTCCAAATAATCTCATGTCCATATTGAGATCTTTAGTAAAAAACAAAGGACTCCTGGATAGTCAAAGGTGAATGGCAATAAGCACCCACCTGTACCAGTCTTTTCCTTTTCTCCAAAACTTCCCCTTTCTTCCATGTCGAGGCAATCTTGAAAGATAAAATTCAATGAGATCTAAGGTGGGTATGCTCTGGCTAAAAACCAATGCCTTATCACCCACCAGAGAACACATGGTTAAAATGTCAAGCAGCAATACCATTTTGCCACTGTAATCAAGTTCTTTATAATTATTTCCATGAAGAAGATCATTCCACCAATCCTGGAAAATTCCATCCATCAACAAGATGATAGGGAGAAAGGAAGTATATATTGAAAATGAACATGTTGGAATTCAGAGGATATTCAGACAGTGAGGCACGTATATAATTAGATAATGGTTAAAAGCCATACCAAATGAATGCATATCTTAGTAGTAACAGAAACCCCTTTTTTTTTTTTTTTCAAAATTGTATGAGCAGATATGTTTACATCACTAGCATAATTTGTCGCATACATACCTTTCGAAAAAATCCATTATCATTTTTCCCTTGCATAAAATCATAAGCATTCCTTGGCTTCTCTGTTGAACATTGAACACAATCATTAAACAAACGCACAGAGATGGACACAAGATTATGGAAGAGGGACGGAAATTATACAATGTATTGCAAACACAAGCCAAACAGAAGTATTATGAATGACAAAAGCCACAGCATGCCAATATGCACTTAATACAGCAGAAGCATTTCTACAGTCCATCCTCCCTTGAGTTCTGCATGCCTTAGACTTTTTTTGGTTAGATCTTATGAAAACAGCCATATGGCAGCCACTTATCCAGTAAATGAACATCCTTTCAAGGAATACAAAAGCTTTAAGAATTAGATTCTAATAGGTTCATAGGAAAGCAAAAGCATAAAGTTTAGCCAATGGTAAATTAACTCAAAAAATAATTAGCAACAATTCACAACAATAAAAAATAATTCAACCTCTAAATCAGTATGTCCAGAACGTATCCAGCATGTACAATTATCAGCACATCAAAGAAATTGAAAAAAAAAAAGAAAGAAAGAAAAGAATGGTAAAAAAATGAAGGCGTACCTCCAATAATTGTATTATAATCTACATTTTCATCACTAGAACTTTCATCTGCATTAAAATTCTCAACAGTTTCCTCACGACTAACGTAATCTTTATCTTTTCTGAGTTGAAGAATCCCAGGATGGTTCCATATCTACCGACAACAGTAAAGTTGTCAGTAAAATAAGCAGGCAGAGAAAAAGATAATTGATTTAAAGTATAATAATATAATGTAACAGCGTGTATCAATGACTGAAACAGATCGTTAAAATCTTTGCTGTTAAAGCCACTAGTATACTCCTTATTTTACCAAACAGTTAGTAGACAGCATCTTTATTTGATCTTCCAGCCAGATCTTTAGAAAGAAAAAGACACTTCCTTTTCTTTGTTTCAAGTTCCAGAAAACATTTTATCAAAGAGAAGTTCGATTGCCTCTTCATTTCAAGATTTCTCACAGATTTTTCCATCCATAACTTGATTCAAAGATTCTTTGCCAGATGAGGTAATTATTACAACGTTTTTTTTCTCCCAGTAAAAGTACTAATTTGTTGCATCTTTCTATCGATTCTGGTTAATTAAGCTATTGATTTTGAGTGATTTTGCTATTTTTACCCTTTTTAAATAATCATAGTGCAGTAAGTGCCAACTGCAAGGAACTTACCCTGGCACTTCTGCAATCTCAATTTAAAACGCCACATGCATATATCTGGTAAATAAAGTAGCACAGGAAGTGTTGAAACTTCTGTTCTTCTATGTATATAAATAAACAAGCTAAGAAACACAACATCATAATTGAAAACACACCTGAGCTAATGCCTGGTATCCAGCAAAAAAACTCTTCCTTATCTTTTCACTGGAAACCTTGTCATTTGTGAATCCATGCACATCGAGGAACCTCTTGTATAACTTCCTTTGCAAAGGAGAAAGCTTTACAGTTATTACAAAGACAGTTTTAGGTGGCAGGTCCTTCTTCACCACACTCATGTCCATTCTTTGCACAAATCCTTTTAATTGTTCATAAAGGATATGTGACCTTTGATTCATAATTTTCACATCATATGCAGTTGAATTAGTATGTTGTCCATTCTCTATAGGGTTTTGGAAACTGCAACCAAGGCAAACATAATTAAGAGAAAACAAGTAAAAGGGTGACAGTAACCACAACAGTCTAGGGAAGAAGTCTTGCCGGTTCCTAAACTCATGGCTGCTACCAAGAAAACCTTCTCTTACAAAATCAACCATCTGTGCAACACATAAATACAATCAAAGACCCAGCAAACAGAAAAATAAGAATATATTCAGTTTGTTTACAAACTTACACAATAATACTCCATTAGATTGTTCTGAAGAGGTGACCCTGTTAATGCAATCCTCCTTTGGCATTTCACTTGCTTCAATGCTTGAGTTGTATCTGCTCTGGTGTTCTTAATCATATGGGCTTCATCACAAACAAGTATATCGGGTCCATCCTGACAATTGAAAAGAAATCTCATGAACAAATTGAACATTTAAAAGCACCAATTGAAGATCTATGATTAGTCTTGTGGATCCAAAGTAACAACCATATGAAATGGCCGAAGTCCAATATTTACAAAAATGGTACTCTGACAAGGGACGTGGATTAGAATATAAAAAAGCTCCATAAACTTACCTGCAGGCATGCAAAATATAGCTAAACCTACATTACATAGATTCTGGTATGGGTTTCAGGAACAGTTGTAAGTTTGAGCATCTATCCTACGAACTTTGCCCTTTCAACAGATCTAGTGGCCATACCAGTACAATTAAAAGCAGAAAGTATTCAACAGCTTTTAGAAGCTTTTTGAAGGCTTAAGTTCAGAAATTTGAGAAAAAATATGTACTGAGAAGAGGTCAATTTCAGGTTGTTTTTGGACAATTTCTTTAACAAAGGAAAGGCTGATCATATTATAATTACAGGTACAAGCAGAGCTCACTTTTTCAAGATGGTGTGATTTTCAATAACTTCAATACAGTTGATAAAGAGAGGGTATATACCATATAAACAACATTAAGCTCACTGTAATACCAAAATTTGATTTTCCTTTCTTTCATAAGAACTGTGTATTTCCTGCCTACGAAGACTCAAATTTGAAGAAATTAAAATAATAACAAGTATGATAATAATAATTTTTTGAGGGCTTACTCTTCGAGGGGCATTCAGAGCAGCGGCTTTATGCATTATTCAGCATACCAGGTGTTCTTTACTTTTCTACCTTTCCCCTTCTCAAATGTCGTTTATACTTATGTCTTAATTAGAGTGTGATGATTGCTTGTCCTTCCTATTACAATTCTCTCTCTCCCATAATAAAACTCTTTTTAAGGGGTCAATGGGAAAAACACAAATGGGCAGTGGTGGTGAACAAGGGAACAAAATTCAAATAGAATCCAACACAATTGACAAATATACACTTTCCTCCAACAAGTTCATTCACTAAAAGAACGTCTCATGCTCCTTGCTATCAATAAAAAACTCTTACTTCAAGGAGCATTTGACTTAAATCCAACAATACCAGTGGTCCAGCAGATAATGATTCAAATCAACCATTCTATGAATACAGTCTAGTTATGAACTGAAAAAGTCACAAGCACACAAGAGTTTTCCTTCCCCCCCCTCCCCGCCCAAAAAAAAAATAAGAAGATGAAAATTTGCTAGTATTGATGCATAAAGTATCATTTGTACCCACGATTTTTCACATATTGTATTTTATCCAGGCAAAATGCAATGACTAGTGTGTGTGTGTGTGTGTGTACAGCTCTTTTCTTTTGGCACAAAAATGAAAACCCAAGAAGAACAAATTGGTTTCATATTTGGGAAATAAAGATTCATCAACGCAGTGAGTTTGAAACCAAACAATGCACATGAAGCGTACAAGTGACTAAAATCCTTAATTGATGTAGCTGTGCTGAGTTCCAGGGAACATGACAGTTACCTGCAAAGCATAACAAAGTTCCCTAGCCATGTTTCGATCCTTGACATTCTTTCCAAAAGATAAGTTTCGAAAAGCAGTGTAGCCAATCAGAAAAACACCACCCTTAGCTCTCCATTTTGCAAACAACTCCACTCTTCTCTCCCTAATGGCAACAAACACATCAGTGTAAAATTTATTTTTCTTCATATAACCAAAATAGAAAAAAAGAAAAGAGTATATCATTAAACCTTGATACATCTTCCAGCATAAAAACACGGAGGGGTTTGACTTCTGAAGGCCTCCACTTCATGAACTCCTGCCGCCAATTATGAAGCACATTCACAGGAGTAACAATAAGTGCAGTTCTTAATCCCAAATCAACACTTCTCATAGCAGTGTACAGGAAAGCTATGACCTGCAGATGGAATTTGCCAATCAGAAAACTGCATGTTGCAACCAAGTGGTAAGACTGGGAGTGCAAGGACCAAAGTTCACTTCCCTCCACTGCCAGCATCACCATTGATAAATAAAAACAATGGATCCACAACTATTGGTAGTTTATATTATAGAAACATGGTATTATTCTGACCACCAAATAAGTGGAGACATAGCCGTGATTATCAATGAATAGAGACAAGAGAGGCTGGGTAGGCTTGATGATGCTGAGGTTATTTTGTTTATCAGCTTCCAGTACCTCTGCTTGCTTCTCTGTGTGTGTGTGTGTGTGTGTGTGTCCTATCTACTGGCACTGCATCTTCATTTTCTCTTCTTTACTCCTCTCTTTTACTTTTAGAGTTATAAGAGCTTTTAAGTTCGTTGGAGTTAGTACATTATTGTATGTTGAATTAGCTGCTTATTTTGTGGGAAGTATGCTACATAAAGGTTATGATGGCAGTCTATTTGCTTTAATATGGTCACTAACTGTATTTTTGGAGTTGTAGATGCAAGTGTCCATGCTGTTTTTTTTTTATTTATCATTTCGTCTATATCTCAGGGTCTATAGCAGCTGATTATTAACAGCCAAAAAAGAAAGGCAAGCAGCAGAACTTGGTACCTGAAAAGTTTTTCCCAGGCCCATTGTATGAGCTAAAATGCAACCAAGACCTCTATCTCCAGATTTTACTTTCCCAATTGACTGAACAATGTTCTCCCACATAAATCTTATCCCTGCCACCTGCAATTTCAAATTAGCTTTAGAAAAAGAACTTAACAACACATTTGAAAGTAATGACCAAAGACCAGAATCATAAATGAGCTTTAAATATCAATAATGAACCTCCATCAAGGGACTCATTTCCCACATTGGGCACATAATTCCCCTCATTGAAATAGCAAAAGAGATAAAGGGCTAAATTCCTGAATCATCACTAAAATTTAAATTTTAGAAGTGGTGAGGAAGCTGAGAATCAACCAACATCATTATTGTTAGGGCTCAAGAAGCAGAAAGATATCATAATGAAACAATATCTTAAACAATTTGGCTGGGAAAAAGTAACAAAAACTACACAGTGTTAAGAACTCCACAAGTATAGAAATAAAACCTGATGGGCTTTCAATTTAGCTGATATGCTTGGAGGAATCCTCACAGCCTCTTCACCTTTTTCCCTCACAACATTCACTATATAACCTGTGGCAGAATCGCCAAGTACTTCAACAGTAGCACCTTCAGGTAAGTTTCCATTGCAGCTTGCAGATTTCATCACCTTGGATTTGCCAGTAAACTGTACTTTCAGTGACTTCAAACGTTCTTGACGCTCCTAAATATGATGCAAAATTTTGATAATTTAGTGCTTAAATACTTGATTTGACTGAATACATTATCAAACATAAGACACCTTTTCAATTGCAATTTTCTTCTGGGTCTCTTCTCCTAATTCAGCATCATCAAGAATCCTCCGTATCTTCTTCTTCTTCCTCCTCTTACTGCTGATACAAAAATGATGAGATTTGAGAATTATAAATGATAAGGCTCATACCTTAGACAAACAAAGAAAGTAATAACTATGAACATCAATCTCATAAGCAATTATTATGTACCTGATTGCAGCAATGTTTGTATCTGCATCAGAGTCCTCTGATTCACTATCAGAGCTTGTATCCATTAGATCTCCTGATCCCATGGCTATCTCCAATTCAGATGTCAATCTTTGTAGCTGACTGGGTAAGCAACAACAACATTGCCAGCCAGAAGCTTGTGCCTTAGACAAGCAGTCTTCACCAATATTCCTTTTTATACAAGTGGTACAGAATAATACTTTGCATGACTTGCAACTTACTAAGTCATTGCTTCGTCCACACCATCCACAATAGCATTCAGAACACTCAGAATCCTGCAACAACTAATTAGCTCAACGAAACTCAAATGTCTTAAAAAGACAAGGACCCTTATCTAAAGAAAAGCTACCAAGTAATCAACAACAATGGATTTTTGTAGGCTACTTAGAAGGACAAGCAATTATAGTAACGGAAACAACAACAATCAACTAGTGATGCAGCAATCAAAATACTCCAGGTAAGTGGGTCAAGCAGTTTGCTTCCAAAAACTTCAGTAATTTCCCAAAATATTGAGCTTCAGCAAACAAGAAAAAAAGTAGTATTCATGAACATTACACTCCCTGAAATTTTTTTTTTTTTTTAAAAAAGGAAAGGCTTGAGTTTGCTGCAATGTACTATGAGTAGATCACCCCAAATAAAAATGCTTATTTCCTCATGTCTGTGTCTCATGGTTTTAACACACAAACATGACCAAGAACCTCATAGTGTGCTCCATTCATCCACCAATCATTTTTAACCTTAGTATCTTTGTTACTCATAAAAGCAAGCATAAGTTTTCCAGTAAGTACATGAAGATTGTATGTTGGTCAGTCAATAAACTAATTCCAGGGCATGTTGGAAGAAAAAAATATTCCCCACATATGAAAAGAGTACCCAGCAAAATTTTATTAGTGTACACCAATATTATCAAAACTATAACATACCAATAGAAATTTAAGTGTGCATATATGGTGATTTAAAAATCATAAGTCACTGTTGCCTATGTGAATTAACTTAATTATGATATTAGATATTATTAAAATCCGTACCTTCACATGCATCTTCTCCTCCATTAGACATTTGCAATCTTTGCAAATAATTACTTTCAAAAGTGGATGCGAATGCACTTCCAAAGCAATTTTATTGCAGGCAGTACATTGAAATTCCTTGTTCACACCCTGTGAAAGATGGCCATCAGCACCAAAGTCCCCACTGTTTTCTGGCATAGTTGACTCATTCTCCACTTTAGTGGCAGTTGAAACTGATTTATCTATCCCAACATCTTCATCATCACTGTCTATGATAACAGGCCGAATCCTTTTAGCGTCAATTTTTGGTTCCTCGCTCTCATTTGGACGCTTCGACCTTCTGTGTTCAATGACATCAGGTTCAGAAAACTCTGAATTGCCATTACTAGTTGGTTGTTCCACATCCAAGTTCTTAGAACTTTCAGACACATCTTTCTTCGAATTTTCATTTGCAAACTCGTTAGGGTTACTCGATACATCTCCCCCATCTTCATGAGTTTTCTCATTAGAAATGTCACTCAGAGGCAGCAGATCATCTACGTTACCTTCCATTACCTGATCAACAGAATTGAGTTCTTTTATTAATGGCAGCCTAATTCAATAATCCAATGAGAGCTCTAAATGAAAGGTATCTATATATATATATATATATATATATATATATTATATTAATATCCAATAGAGCTCTAATTGGAATGTAAATTATTTGAAAAGGATGTCCAATTTTACAGTAACCAAGCACATTCTTGAACCACAATCACTCAAAAAACCAAGACCCTTTTGAACTGAAAATGTTAGATAGAAAACCATACCGAGTTATAATATTCTTGATAAGACCGCACCAAAATTGCTTTGGATAATTCATTTAAAGGTGGAAAACAAAAGAATGAATCTACGATTCTATCAAGTACAGATAACCATACAAATGATCACGCATGACAAGTTTGAGTTCTATTATTCAATTATACCAATTGTGAAGCCAGAACCCACAAATTAAAAAATTTAGAATTGGAATCTAAACCAAATCAATGAACAAAACCAAAGTGCTAAGAATCAAGACCTGTTTAGATCTCTTACGATGCCTCCTCTGCTTCAAATGAAGCTGAAGTTTTTGATCAATTCTTGCATCATCTTCCTCTTTGACCTTTGAATGTACAAAGATAAGAACCATACAAATTCAGATATTGTCTGCGCATACAATCAAAAGAAAACTGGACAATCACTATTATAAACTAACAAAATATAAGTTGCATGAAGTCCCAATAGGTCTTAATATTCAAGAGTGCATCAAGTAAACATGTGCAAAAAAATGAAACAAGATACAAGTTGATGAGATCATAGGTGAAACAAGCAGGCATTTTATTTTATCATAAGAAGAAGCAGATAGACAGATGAAAATCCATTCAATATTACCACAAGGCAGATGCTTAAAAAGGAAAAAGTATAGCTGCCATTACCAGATAAAATAAAATATTCATCCATTGCTTTCTTGTAAACTTAATTGCTGTCAAGAAAA
The DNA here is from genome assembly GCF_014843425.1 of Jatropha curcas. Next base: position 55,853 of record NW_023591304.1, on the reverse strand, counting down.
ATGTTAACAAGCAAAAAAAAAAGATCTATTAATATTAAAAGTTCCACAGAAGTGACAGGGATCCAATATTATTGCCAAATGCACTACATGACCAATTAAATAACAATCTAGACAGAAGGGCTATCCAGCAACAAGCCACAACAAGTGCATGTCTGGAGATCCCAAGACTAAAGAAAATTCCATTCACCCACACAATAGGTTTTTCAAACTTCACAGATGCAACTAGACAGCATTTGGACCAACATGATTGTTAATAACCTTAAATGTAATTTTGTTCAAATAGAGGCACACAGCACACCAAACAAAATAAGTAATCCTTTTCAGCATTAAGATTAGAAATCAACATTAGTTAGCTTGAAATCAGAACTTGAGGAATGATTGATACAAACATGGAGCACAACAACATTAACAAACCTTTCGATAATTTTTTCTTTGTTCCTCGGAAAGAAGTAGTTCCTTCTCGTTTGCTATGGCATCAGCAATGAATGGATCACTGGAACTACCATCGATGTCTTCAATTTCCTCAACCTGAGGAAGATCACACGTCAAAAAACTAGATAAGGTCAAGATGGCAACTAAGGAACCATCCTTTCGAAATTTGCATGCTTCATCAATTTGAGATACAAATTAATATCACAAAGACATTACTGACTGGTTCAGCTAAAAGAAAGCCAAGTAATAAGAAACAGTAAAATTCTAGCCTATTTCGTAAAGTTAATAGCAAACCACTGACATATTAAGGAACTAAATATTTTTATTTCTGAAACAGTAAACCAACAGAAGAGCTCCCAGGTTTGGAAATGAGATAATTTGTCGGTGTGTAGTAACTGAATCAGAATAGTTTTTATATGCAACAAGCCTTGGCAAAAATCCTGGTAGGCTGGGATTTGGGTAGAGGAATTGTTTATTTGTTTGGATCTTAAGTCTATGTTCAGACTTCTGACAGTCTTCTCTTTTTAATGATAAAAGAGCAAACACAGAAAGGAAACAAGGAAATTATCACCATAATAGAAACCCAAAAGGAAAAATTGCTTTCTAACAAGCACAGAGAAATTGACATCTTGGACACAATTAATGGAACATGATACAGAATTAGTTGCTACACAGTTGATAAAAGCTTAGGATAAAAAGGAGTAGGAATCAGAAATGTCACAAGTTTTAAATTAAGCATCAGAATTAAATATCGACCTCATCGACTCCAGGAAATTTGAGCCCCATCTCTGCAGCTTCATGGGGAGTGTTGGCCAGGTAGACAGAAGCCCAATACTTGCTACCAAATGAAGCAACATCCTTACCAATTCCCCCTGATAATAGTTTCTTGAGAGAGTCCCAATCAACATCTCCATTTTCAGCCACCTCTCCCTTGCTTCCATCTGTAGAAAGTTTTTTCTCCAGAAATCCACTAGCACCTTCCTCCAATAGTTTCCCATGCCGTCTGAACACACAACATGGATCCATTCAATGAACTTCTAAGACTGCAGATTCACAATGTAAAACATGAACCAACATACCTTCTTACAGGCCTGTGGCTTTGGAGATACTTCTCAGCATCAGCTACTACCTCTGTAACTTCACTGGTCACATGAGATCCTACCCAGTGCGCCCTTCTTTTCCAAGCTTCAGTATGGCAACCATTTGGAGTCTGACTTTCAATCCACTTATACAGGCTTGGTAGCTCGATGCCAGCCCCATCAAGTTGCTCCTGTTAAGAGAAAATTGTAAATGAAAGACATAAAGGGGGGAAGGACAACCACATATCCAACAAGAAATCATCAGTGAGTTGAGTTAATTGCACCTGACATAAGAAGAATACAGTTCAACGAATATAATTGTAATAATGGCTCATTAAAATATGTTTATCATCATCCAATATTTATCTCATTGACCAAAGGCAACAATCAAATTATAAAAATGAGGTGGATACTGAAGAGAGAAAAACCATAGAGGTCATTGTTAGGCAATGTTGAGGATAAAGTTGAAAACGGGTTTATAGATAAGGTTGGACAAGTAACCAAGAACTTAAATCCATATCAAAAGAAGAAGTATTCATTTTAACTAGGGGTGTCAAAATGGGTCATGACACACGAACACGATTCGTCTAACATGCAAAATAAACGGATTAGAGTTGAGGTTAAACGGGTTCGTATCATAAACGGGTCACCCATTTATGACACGAATATAAACGTGTCGTGTCACGGATTGATACGCGAGTTAATCGAGTAACCTGTTTATTTTAGGGTGAAGAGATAATTTTAGTGTCAAATAAAAACACCCAACTAAAACCCTATTTACAATTTATTTTTGTATTAATTTTTTTATTTTAGTTATGAATCTTGGAAAATCTATACATTTTATATATAAAATTTTATTTTTAAATATGATTTGAGTTAAATAGAGTGGTTTATATACGGGTCAATACGACCACTTACCTATTTTTGATATTAAGCGGGTTTAATTTTTTTATTTTAGTTATGAATCTTGGAAAATCTATACATTTTATATATAAAATTTTATTTTTAAATATGATTTGAGTTAAATAGGTTAAAATTTAAAAATATCATAAGCAGGTTAAGTGGGTTATATACGGGTCAATACGACCCACTTAACCTATTTTTGATATTAAGCGGGTTACATGGGTGGTATACAGGTCAACACGACCCACTTAACCTATTTATGATATTAGGCGAGTTACATATGTCGTGTTCGTGTTACCTGCTTAATTTTCATGTCGTGTTCGTGTTGAGAAATTTGACACAATTATTAAATGGGTCGTGTTCATGTTGACCCTAATCATGTTACGTGTTAGGCGAATCTGTGTCTAACCCGACACGCCAACCGATTTTGATACCCCTAACTTTAACATCACAAGGAGGGGCACAAATGATTATAGCCTCAAGATACATGAAGGCGCAGAAATTTATAATAAGAACCAAAGATTTTACTCAAATTGAAGGAAGAAGCAAACCAACAAATGAGCACTTTCAGTCTCGAGCTCATCCAGCACTGTCTCCCACTCCTCCTTGAAGGTAGTCATCTCATCTTTGACTGCTGCTTCCAGCTAACATTAAACATAACAAAATGATTGGGCAAATTCATAAAATTCAAAGAAAGGTAAACAATGAAAAAAAGAACTAACATCATCACGGTGAAGCATTTGTGCCAACTCCTCTCTCACATCATTTTCCACCTTGGAAAGTGATTCCTGTTCGAGTGCCTCTTGAGCCTCTGCAGCCTAAAATGAGAATCAGCTAACCTTCTAAAACAGACTAACAAAATGGAATGTTGGAAACTAAGCAAGAAAAAAAAGCCGATGATACCTTGCTCTCAACTTCTAAGAACTCAGCAACTAGCTCTTCTATTTCTTGCTCAGTTAAAGGTTCCTGTAAAATGAAGACAAGAACAAAATGAACTCCAAAGAAAGGTCCACAAAATTTAAGCATACACAAGCAGTGAGTAATATTTATTGTTAGTATAAGATCTTCATCATGGGCTCCCAAAGTGTATGATTACTAACTTAAGCTTATGTTTTTGTTGTTATTTTTTTATTTGTGTTGCTGTTGTTCTTCCGTTATAGGCCCATTTGTCAAGCTAAAACCATTTTCTACATTAAGTGCAACGTAATTGTGTTTGTGATCATTTTGTAGTTCCATATTTGTTAAGAGTGAGTTGTTGCTGACCTAACATAGTCGGTGTTATTGGTGAAACTGTCAAATAGTTTAAACTTTTGGAATAGATACTTCATATGAATTGAAGGCAATGTGACCAAAAACATGTTTAATACCCTATGAGCATGAGGAAGAGGAAAACAAAGAAAAAATGTAGAAAAAATCTTCAATCCTTGCCTCAACATGTATTCCATCATCTTGTCCCGATTCGGATGGCTCATCATCATCATCATCATCAGGATGCATTCCATCATCTTGTCCAGATACAGATGGCTCATCATCATCTGAATCAACAATAAAAGAATCACCAGAAGCACTTTTAACCTCTTCAACTATCTCCTTTTTTTCATCCATCTTCCTCAAGTCACATCAGATGTACATTAGACCTCCAAAGAAGTAGCTTCAAGATGAAATCAATCATATCATTACTCAAACAAAGATAAAGCAGTGTCCACTGAGATCCTTTGCCAAAATAAAGCAAGCAAACCACCAAAAGAAACTAGGAAATGATGCCATACAAAATTAAACATTAGTAATCAAAGCAGTAAAGCAAGAACTCATACAGTAATATTAGTTCAAACATAATGATCAGACCTCAAAAAAATTTCTGCAAAGCCATTTCCCCACCAGGCAACTGCAATTATAAAACGCCATTACTTTCTCATTGTATTTGTAAAACTAAAATAAAAAAGGAAACTGCACTAATGACCTCAGCTCATGCACTTAATCTTGAGAACCCTTGTGGAGTACAAAGAGCTGACGGTTGGTCACTAGGACTTAAAAAGCACCAACAAGAACCAATTTCCTGAGCTTTTGGCAATCTACTGCATCTAAAAATGGAGAAGAAATTCTACAAAATTATAAACAAGGGTTTTCGTTGCAAGATTTTCACAAATCAATCTGAAAACAGTTAATCACACATTTCAAAGTATACAAATCAAATCCAACTGTATAACTCATGCTTTAAAACTTCCAAATGAAGCATTCTGTTTCAACTTTCGGAAGCAGTAAAAGCACTTATACTAAACTTAGCCAACTTTCCATTTCCCCGTATCTCGCACTAAAGAGCAACAAAAAAAGTTTAAGAGCATCAATCAAAAAATGAAACCAGTAAAACAATCAACCGATTCAATAAATTTTGACTCACGACCACTCAGAACCAAATTAAACAAGTAACAGAGGCACTTGGAATTCCAAATGACATTGAAATCGGCGAATAGGAATGGCGAGAGCGAGTTGGAGTTGGTGACTCACCGTAGAAGGTTAGGGCAGTGAGAGAATCGAATCCAGGTCTGGGTTTTTCAGCAGAGGGAGAAAAAGGAAATCTTTCTAATATTTTGGGGATTTTTTTATAAGAGAGAGAAAATTATTGGTAGGGTAATACACTGTGTTAGGTTATTTATTAGGTGGGTTTTTTCGTTATTTTTAGTTTCGGCGTGGAGTTTTTTGAAATTTTTAGTTTGATAGCCGGTGCTAATGTTCACGCATGTGGGACCCACTGCAACTGCACAATGGCCTGAGCAGCTTCCCCGGCAATTTTGCCCGCCCTGTTTTTTTCTTTTAATGAAATGGAAAATATGTTTAGATTTAAATTTCAAACCCGAAAATATAATCAAAAAGAAAATATGTTATATTATTATTATTATTATTATTATTATTATTATTATTACACACCAGTCATTTGATCAGAAAAAAAAAATGACTCTAGAACACTTTTTTTTAGAGTAAAAATTGTATTGTATTTTAATTAATTTTTCATTTAATAGTAATCATTTTTTGCATAATTTTATTCTATTACGAAGGTTGTTCTCTACCTCATATTTTAAAGGCTAGATGAAAAACTAATTTATTTTTAAACGAAAGCGATTGTATTAAAAATTATTCTCAATATGTTGACTCTACAGTTCGATCCTATAATTTTTATATATTTTTAATAATTATGCATATAATTAATTTTATTAAATCGTGTTAATATAAATGTACGTATATGTAATACAAATGCTAATAATACTAGTTTTGCAGAGTTATATGAAGTGTGGCATTATTAATTTTTGGTTCAATTACTTCTATTTATTGGAAGCTTTGGTTTGAAAATGAAATAAGAGATCAATCTTTGACATAGATAGTAATTGTTCCTTATTCAAATTGGAGGACAAATAGTTTGTTGTGATGATAATTGATTTATACCAAAGAGCTAAGTTATAAGAGTATGGTAAGAAATTTATTAGCAATTAGATAGTTGATTTTCATCCAAGTTGCATTCATTTTGTAAGGAATTCAGTTAGGAGGCATTGATAACTGATAAAAATTACGATGATTCTATCAGTTGCGCTAGAGTGAGTCTTTGTGAAACGAGTGGTAAAATCATCATTATGAAAATTATTACAGGTAGAATTTTAAAAAAGATGAGAGATTTTTACAACCATTGAAAATTTTCAGATGCTCTGAATTTGCGCATGGACACGTTTAATTGTGGAATTTAATCGATTGTTCACTTCAATTTAATTAGTAGTTTTTAGTATGAATGCAAAAAGAAATTTAAAATTTTTTTAGAAATAGACACATCTACACCCGTCCATGGGCCCACCCGAGCTTGAACATAAAAAGCCCGGTTTTAATGGATTTTTTGGATTGGCCCATTTTGGCTCAAAGCCTGCAGAGTCCGTTTTAACAATATTAGTATAAACAGTTAAACAAAACGAGCCGAAATAAGCTTTTGAGAGCTGTATTAATTTGGTTGGCATTGCATGTATTGAAAATAAAAATAATATTACATTAATAAAATCCAATACAATTAACAACATTCCTGCAAGTTATTTGAATTCAGTTAGAAGGATACCTTAATTATAACTTGAAATAATACCTTAAATATTAAATATTAAAAAGATACATTAATTGATATTTACACGGTGAAATCAATAAAAATATAAATTTTTTAATAAATACTGTAGAAGTTTTCTAATAATTGTTACTCATCTTTCACAGCCGTCGAACGACCGCTTGGTGTCATTTCAAATTGAAAGAAAACTTTTCCCTCGAAAACTGAAGGACAGGAAAACATTTCCTTGTCGTTTAAAAATAGGAGAGAAGTTTTTCCCTCAAAATTGAATCCGGGGTCGTATTGGGAATCTCATAATGACCGGGTTGAAATAAACCCGGGCGGCTATGAACCCGGTCATGCTCTCTTTTTATCTTCCATTTGAGCTCTACTGTCCGTTCTTGTTGCAGGCCTGAAAATGAAGCATTGTAACTCGCCCTCAATTTCATTCGCACTTTTTCTTTGAACTCTCATGGCTTCCATTTCCACTCTTTCTTTCTCTAATTTTTCTTTATCATTCAAAAACCCTTCATCACCGACCAGACATAAAATCAAAATCACAAAACTAAATTTTCAATCCCACAAATCCCATAAAAAGTTCCCATTTTTGCACAATTTTCGTGTTTTCAGCTTACTAGAAGCTTCAAAATGCTACAAGCATAACCGAGAATCGACACTAGAGCTACCCTCAAGTCCAGAAAAGGGCTTAATTAGATGCATTGCGAGATCAATAGTGTATGCACTATTTTGTATTTCTATTGGGTTTTGTTCACTTGGTGCATTGCCAGCTCAAGCAGCTGTTGGGTCGGTTACTAGTGAAGTTACAGTGAAAAAGGAAGAGAGAGAATTGAATGAGGAATTGTATTCAAAGGGTCATGAGTATTCTGATTATACTAAAAGTTTGTTGGAAGAGGTATCATTGTTGTTGAAGTGTATAGAGGAGACTAGAAAGGGAAATGGGGATTTGGAGGAAGTGGGATTGGCGTTAAGGGCAGTTAAAGTAAAGAAAGAAGGACTGCAAGGGCAGATAATGGAGGGCCTTTATACTGAATTGAGGGAATTGAAAAGAGAAAAGGAGAGTTTTGAGAATCGTGCAGAGGATATTATGGATGAGTCTCTGAAGGTTAGAAGAGAGTATGAGAATCTAAGGAAAAGTGTCGAGAAAGATAGGATGGAGGAGTTGGAGGAGAGAATGGGAGTGTTGGAGGAGAGAATGAGAGTGTTGAAGGAAGAGTACAGTATCATCTGGGATAAGATTGTAGAGGTTGGGGATGCAATTTTAAGGAGGGAGGCAATGGCCATGAGTGTTGGGATCAGAGAGCTTTGCTTCATTGAAAGGGAATGTGAGAAGTTGGTGAAGAGGTTTAACCAGGAAATGAGGCAGAAGGGTATGGAGAGGTAATTTCTTTAGTGGATGTTTTTATGGTTTTATGTACAAAGAATTCGGCTTGTGTAGAATCAAGAAAACAAGGATTCAGGTCGTTGATAATTTATGTGCATTTAATAGTTTAAGCTGCTTAAGTTTATGACATTGATAAATTCAGTTATTTTTGTTCTATTTGCTGGTTTTCTTTAGGAAATATGAATTGATGGGTACATTCACCTTAATGGTTTTTTAGATTTGCAAGGTGCAGAATCAGACAATTGAGAGTGTTATGTAACAGTCAAGAAGCAAGATGAAGAGTATCCAATAGGAAACAAAATTAGTTAGATGTTTTATGGTCTAGATGATACAAGGTTTATCATTCATTTTTACTCATTTTATATGGATATATTATATGTTATATAACCTTCTATCGTGTGGGACGAGGTGGTGTTTTTGGCTTATATATGGGTTTATGCTTTCAGGCCCTTTTGACGGTTCTCTTTGAATGGTATCTAATTATATTCTTGCATAGAAAATAAATTGTTAATTTATAATCCTTTGGTGCTACTTGATGTTTGTTGCTTGGCCCTATTCATAATAAGGTTATATATGTGCTTGCAGCCTGCAGAAGAGTTCTATTACCAAGCTTTCCAGGTATGAAATTCAGAAAGAACTGGAAACTGCACAAACAAAATTCTTGGAACAAATGATTCTGCCTAATGTTATGGAAGTTGAGGGCCTTGGACCTCTATTTGATCAAGAATTGGTGGATTTTGCTGCACATATAAAACAAGGCATTAAAGATTCAAGAAAGCTGCAGAATGATCTGGAGGCTCGTATGAGAAAAAAGATGAAAAGATTTGGTGATGAAAAGCGTTTTGTTGTACTGACACCAACAGATGAGGTCGTGAAGGGTTTTCCAGAAGCTGAGTTGAAGTGGATGTTTGGAGATAAGGAGGTTGTGGTTCCTAAAGCTATTCGTATGCACTTATACCATGGTTGGAAGAAGTGGAGAGAAGATGCAAAGGTGAACCTAAAAAGAAATTTGTTGGAGGATGCTGATTTTGGCAAACAGTATGTGGCCCAAATACAGGTAGCTTTTCCATTAGCCGACCAGTACGAAATTTGTGGAGGTAGAATGGAACTTTCTTACTTGTCAGAAGAATGTAAAATTGGGGGAAGCATATCACCTTTAAAATAGATTATATTCTGTTTTCCTTCTTAAAAATTATGAGCTAGATTGGTGAATCTTTATTTTGTAACCTTTTATTTCTGAAGGTGCATACTAGTAGATTGGTCTAGTAAATTAACTTGATATCAGAGAATTTAGTGTATAATGATGTGAAACTTTATTTTTAAAAACTTTATCTCCTTTGTGCTGTTTGTGATGGAAGCTTCCTGTATTATATATCAGTTTGAACCACAGGTATCTTTCTCCATTCTCTTTGCTTACCTGATGTTAATTTGATTGCGTAAACACAGTTCAAATTAACCCCTGGAATAAGTCAAGTAATATGTAATTTATAGCTTCATATCCCATATATCTGAATATCATTGTTGAAGAATTTAGGAGGCTTTTCAGGAGGTTTTTGTGTTTATATTTACCAGTTGAAAATTTAGAAGCCAAAGCATCCTTATAATTTGTTCTTGGTTGGCTTTTCATCTGAATGCTGTGGAAATTCACCTGATGGCCACATAACTTTTTTTGTTTAGCTTTATTTAAGGCATTTGCCTTTTACATTTTTTGCTCCATGATTCAATATTACTGCTGCAGTTGGTTGTTTGATTCCAGTTTTTAACTCATTTTTATCACTTAATTTGTATTATCATCCATGTAATTGCATATTACTTGTAGGAATGAATTCTACTGGTTAATTTATATTATCATCCATTTAATGACATGTTACTTGTAGGAACGAATTCTACTGGATCGAGATAGAGTGGTCTCAAGGACTTGGTACAATGAAGAGAAAAACAGGTGGGAAATGGACCCAGTAGCTGTTCCATATGCCATTTCCAAGAAACTAGTGGAGCATGCTCGAATAAGGCATGATTGGGGTGCCATGTATGTTTCACTAAAGGGGGATGACAAGGATTACTATGTGGACATTAAGGTTATCTATGTTTATTAACTATTTGATCTCTTCTTGTAAAGTATTGTTGGCATGCTTTTAACCTTACAATTTTTTTTGTTCCAGGAATTTGACATGCTCTATGAAGATTTTGGAGGGTTTGATGGGTTATATATGAAAATGCTTGCCCAGGGCATTCCAACTGCTGTTCATTTGATGTGGATCCCTTTTTCAGAATTGAATTTGCATCAACAATTTCTCTTGACAACGAGGCTGGCTCGCCAATGCGTAAATGGAATATGGAATACTAGAGTAGTTTCATATGGAAGGGATTGGGTGCTGGAGAAAATTAAAAATATAAATGATGACATAATGATGGTGATTGTGTTTCCTATAGTGGAGTTCATCATTCCTTTTCCGGTAATTGCTATATGAGCTTGTGACTTGCCTTTTAGATAACTTTATCCTCATTTATATTGCATGCTTATTCTTATTGTCATGATAGTTTCATAGTTACTGTTCTATTATAGGTAAGGATACGGCTGGGGATGGCATGGCCAGAGGAAATAGAGCAAAGTGTTGGTTCAACATGGTACTTGAAATGGCAGTCTGAGGCAGAAATGAATTTTAAGTCCAGGAAAACAGATGAAATACAATGGTATTTTTGGTTTGTCATTAGAGCCGCTATCTATGGATATGTTCTATTTCATGTCTTCCGATTTATGAAGAGAAAAGTTCCAAGACTTCTTGGTTTTGGACCCTTGCGTAGAGATCCAAACTTGCGGAAGTTACGAAGAGTGGTACTATTTGTTTACTTATCTCTTCTCTTTAATTTCCTTAACAGATTTTTATATTTAGTTATTAGTGATCTGGGTGTTGCATATACTATACGTTGGACCTATTATTCCTTTGCAAATTAATTGCTATTGATGATAACTACCGTGGTTTTGGCGAATTTCTATTATGAATATGATGCTTTTTTGCACCTTAATGTAATTGACTTATCTATTAAAATTTCTAGGTTTAGCAGGGTTTATAAGCATTGTGAAGTTCTAATTTGAGTATTATGGTGTTATCTAGAATATTGCATTGGTGCTTGGAAGTTAGAACTGGCAATCTCATTGCAAAATTATCCATATTAATCCCCAAACTCAGGATAAATTTGGAATGGCAGTGTATGTGAGAAATTGCTTTATCTGGAATGAGTTTGCTCTTTATTTTTGGTGCTGATGCATCAGCCAGTAGTAAGCAAACCCCTTCCTGGAGTTTCTTGGTCTTCACTCCTAAGTTTTTTTGCCACACATTATGTTCAGGCCTATTTGGGTTGGTTGCTCACTGTAAATTATAGTCTGTAGATTCAAAATCCAATATTCACTTCACTTAGACATGTTGGAGCTCAGTGGTGACAATTTATGGTTCTTATTTTTTCACTTGTGAATCACTTTGTGTAGGACAGCTGTCACTTTTTGATTCAGAATGATAGAGATCTCATTGATAGATCTAAGCCATCCTAGAATTAAGCTGACTGAACACAGTTACTGTTTTAAATGATCTGCAGAAAGCCTATATTAATTACAAGGTGAGGAGAATCAAACGTAAAAAGAAGGCTGGGATTGATCCTATTACAAGAGCTTTTGACAAAATGAAGGTTCACTTCTGCTACTTAATTATTTATTCAATCATCAAAATATTTGCCGGGACTAGTTTTAATATCCTCGATTGATTCCAGAGGGTGAAGAATCCTCCTATACCATTGAAGGACTTTGCTAGCGTTGATTCTATGAGGGAAGAAATTAATGAAGTAGTAGCATTTCTACAAAATCCCAGTGCATTCCAAGATATAGGTGCCCGTGCTCCTCGGGTACGTTATTTCAAAATGTTATCAATATCAGTGTGTGTGTGTATACATATTATTGTTGTCAGCATGACGTTTTTTCCTTCTTTTTCCTCTCTCATTTCTATTATTCTTGGAGTTGTTCTGACATTGAACTGTTTAATAGCATATTATTTCCTTCCTCATATGTAAGTAGAACTGAATTTGAAAGGCATCACGGGGGATATAGCCAAGTACACAAGCAGCATGAAAAGTAGATATGCTTATATTAAAGGGAAAAAGAGAAGATATTAGAGGAAAATGCAAAGTGAAGGTGAAAAAGGACTTAAAACTACTAGCTTTGGGTCTAGAAAACAAAATGACGTTGATTCCATATAGAACAGAACCTTCTTCTTCTTTTATAAAGCATCTAGGTTAAATAATATCTCTCCTCTGTCCTCCACTATGCAGTTTAGCCCATTCATGCTGCTTTTGCTTCTCTTGCTCTCAAATTCCCACTTATTAATTTTGCATTGGCTGTTGTGTTTTTACAAGTTTTTGGGATAAATAAACTAGTTATTGACACACCTGTGATTCTCTTTCTTGGATTGGGTGAAACTGGACCTTTTTAATGACCTTTTGCATGAGAATAATGGATATAAGGTCACTGTAAGACCAACTGTGTCAACATAAGTTGCAAATATTTTGGTTGGATAATAGGAATTCAATAGAGATGAAAATCGAGGATTTGGTGTTTGTCCACCTCTTCACCTCGTCTTTTCAGTTGAAGGCCTTAAACCAAAATTACAGGATTAAATGTTGAAATAAACTATTGTTGTATATTTGCATGTTCAACATTTACTTTACGCCAGTACTATGTAGCTAAGCTGTATTGATTGGTTCTATTCTATTTTGTGCTGTGAGCTGAGATGTGGTTATACCAGTCTATCACTCTACCAGTGAATTTATGTTGTTATATTTCAGGGAGTTCTTATTGTAGGAGAAAGGGGAACAGGAAAGACATCTCTGGCACTGGCTATTGCTGCAGAAGCCAGGGTCCCTGTTGTCAAAGTTGCAGCCCAGCAGTTGGAGGCTGGACTATGGGTTGGTCAAAGTGCATCAAATGTTCGAGAACTCTTCCAAACAGCTAGGGATTTGGTTGTCCTATAAACCTACTTGTTTGTTTCCTGTTTGTTCTCTCTCTCTTTTTTTTTTTGGCCTATTAGTTAGAAATTCTACATACATTTTAGAGAGGTAGGAAAAAATAGGAATTTGAACCTCTGACTGCCTATAGTTTGGCGGAGTACCTGACATCCAAGCTACTGGCCTAGTGGATTTTCCACTTTGATTTATCATTGATCTTTATTTATTTCTGGAATCAGAAATTAATTATGCTTCTCTTAAAATATTGGCTGAAATATTGGCTGACTTTACAATATTATTTCTAGGCTCCTGTAATCATTTTCGTGGAGGATTTTGACCTTTTTGCTGGTGTTCGTGGCAAGTTTATTCACACTAAGAAGCAGGATCATGAGGCTTTCATTAATCAACTTCTAGTGGAACTTGATGGGTAATTGGCAACTTTTCTCCTACCTTAAGCAAAGTTCCTTAGTTTGCTTTGAAGGAATTTTATTCTTGTCATATGCAGCCATATTCTATATGATAATTGATGGTGAATCTTAAGCATCCAACCATTTTTGTTCTTAAGTTTTGAATATAATGTCTTTATTTAGTTTAGCATAAATTAATTTACATTTCTACTGCATTACTTTGTCTTTTAGGCATGTGGTAGGATGTCATGGTAGTTGTTGCATTAGTGATTTTGTGTATCAAGCAAAATTTCCTGTTTCTACTAGTTTTGGGTGGGTTGGGGGTGGGTGATTGGTGTAAGCCTTGTTGTCCTTGGTAAATTCCTTGGAGATAGCCCGGTTTTTAAGCTTGGGATTGAAAAATATATTGCAGAGTTATGATTTTGCTATGAAGTGTGCATTTATCGAGATGCAAATTTTCTTTTGAATGTACCTTTAAGAGTAATTCAGTTAACATAGAACACATTAAAGAATGCCATAACTCATAGCTTTTTCATTACTCTTGGGATTCGGTGTATATAAATAATGCAATTTTGGACCATGAAGTTTATATAGATATACTGTTCTATTGGATGAAGCTGACATGATTAAATGGACTTCAATGAGTTGGTGCAAGTTTAATGTGTATAACTAGTTCCATGGAATCATTGCTAGAGGCCAAACATCTTGATTGCATGACTCTGCACTTTGGAAACCTGTAGCACTGTGATTCTGTGCTTACAGTGAATCAGAATGTCCACTTTCCTATCTAGATTTTGGCATAATTTTGGTTAAATTTGTTTCCTTAATGTTGTACAACTTTTCATATAGAGAGTTATATTTGCCTGCTGGTCTTTGATTACAATTTACTACAACTTAATTGATGTGCGTCATTATTAAAAGATTTCCAATTCCAAAACAGTGTTATCCTTTAATTTTATGGTAATAGTTCATCTCTACAATAATTTTAAGCATTAATAGTTGTAGAACCACAAGTGTTGCTGCTTCTATATTTTCTCAATGTTTGAGGATATCCTTTCTGTCACATGTCTATTTTTTCACCCATTAACACATTATGGCTGCATGTTTTGAACATCCTGTAAATGGACATTAAATCATATTGTCTGCTTTTGCTCTTCTTAATTTCAGCTGTTATTTCATCTTTTGACTCTTATGACCCATTGTAATTGACTTGACGATAATTCAATTTCTTTTTGGGCTATTAATATTGTAAATAAGTTGAAGCAATCGATTTTATAATATAATTAGCATCTCGAAATCTATGTTTTACTTTATAGGTTTGAGAAACAAGATGGAGTTGTTTTGATGGCCACAACTAGAAATTTGAAACAAATTGATGAGGCCTTGCGGCGACCTGGTAGAATGGATAGAGTATTTTATCTTCAACAGCCAACTCAAACAGAAAGGGAGAAAATTTTACTCAATGCTGCTAAAGCAACCATGGATGAAAACCTCATTGATTTTGTAGACTGGAAAAAGGTTATTTCTGATCAGCTATGTGTGCTTCTGCTTGCATATAAACATTGACAGAATTGAAGAACTTGTCCTCTGATCGTTCTCAGACTTGTTGATACTTGTCCTATGGTCATTCTCAAACTTGTTGATATGGTTATTTAAGCAGCAAATTATTGTGCTCTTTGATGTTTCCGTAGTTTTTTCTATAGTAAGAACTTGCTTTGCTGGGCTTTATGCATGTGTTTAGATGGCAAGTTTTAATCTTTTGTTTGACCATATGGTGTTTTATTTGCATTATGACCTCTAGAGGTTGTTTTGTTACTAGTTCTAATTTGTAGGTCATTTATAGAAAACACGTAATTTTCCTTTTTCTACTATTGGCCAATCTGTTTGTAAGGTGAATTTCTAGATTATTACTGTACTTTTTCCCCTTTGGGTTCTCTGGGAAAGGGCTTGAGTTAAAACCCACTTGGGGTTACTTTATCAATTGCGTTGACCCTATTTTTGTTTTTCTTTTCACTTCTTTTCTTTTGCATTTAGTACCTTATCTTGATAGTTTGGAGCTTTGCTGTTTTCAGGTTGCTGAGAAGACTGCTCTTTTACGTCCTGTAGAGTTAAAACTTGTTCCTGTTGCTCTGGAAGGTAGTGCCTTTAGGAGCAAATTTGTTGATACAGATGAACTTATGAGCTACTGCAGTTGGTTTGCGGTAAGAAATAAATTAAACAAAATAACAATAGTCTCCAATCTGTATCATTATCTAAGTTTCTTTTTTCTGCTTTTTATCTTTATCAATGTCTATTATGTTTAAACAAAGACATGCTTTGTTTAGATAATTTTGTAAACATTGTTTTTCCTTGCAATTTTCTTTTCTTTTTCAATTTTTTTTTAGTTAATTTCTTCCATAACACTGCTCTCTGATCATTTTTGCATTGAATAGTTTTTTCATTGATATTATTCACGAAGTTTAATTCTTTTCACAGACTTTCAGTGCCATTATCCCCAAGTGGGTTCGGAAAACCAAAATTGCGAGGAAGATGAGCAGGATGCTTGTGAACCATCTGGGGCTAGAATTGGCTAAGGAAGATCTGCAGAGTGTAGTTGATCTTATGGAGCCATATGGTCAGATAAGCAATGGAATAGACCTTCTCAATCCTCCAATTGATGTAAGAAAATCTTGCTTTTCAAGGGCACTGATAAATACTTGTGTTGCCTATTTTACCAAGTTGCCCAATGTGTTAAAACAGCATAATGTTGCAACCTTGTGCTTTGTTATTTTTACAATCATGTGAAAGCCATTCAACTATTTTGAAAGTCTGAACTAACAGAAGTTTGGATGTAGCAGTGGACCAGGGAGACCAAGTTCCCACATGCTGTCTGGGCTGCTGGCCGTGGTCTTATCACACTTCTATTACCTAACTTTGATGTCGTAGATAACCTATGGCTGGAGCCATGTTCATGGCAGGTTAGTCACATTATATTTTCTTGTGACTGTATTTTGATTTATCAAGGGTGGATTGTAGGAGTATTCAAATGCTTGTAAGGCTTTGTATAGCCATGCAGCAGAAGGGAAATTCTGATATGTTATGAGTAATCTGGAAATAGAAAATTAATAAATATTATTTATAATTATATATAGGCCAGATGAAAAGTAAGATAAGTGATATGCAAATAATATCATTTTCTGAAAAATCAAATAATGAGGAAGGGTGAGAAAAAAAAAAAAAAAAGAAAGGTCTTGGACTTTAGGGCTATATATTCCTTACTACCTTTTCAATCAGTCAAGCATGGTGTTGCAAGGATGGACTTTGCGACTCTCAAGGTGCTTTATAAGCATGCTTTGTACGGAAATATCTGCCAATTGAATATTTAGGTAGTTATTTGAAGTGTAGGACACCCAGACTGAACCAAGTACAGCTTCTACCATATTCTTCAAAAATGGGAGGTATCAGGTTCCTTTTTTCTAACTATGCTTTGAGATTTATGCTAACTATAGCATTATTGATCATAAGAGAAGCTGAAAAGTGTGAAATCTGTTCTTCTTTAGGTTTGGTGCGACAATTATAGATAGTCAAATTAGAAGTAGAGAAACGTGGGAAAATTTCACCCCTTTCTTTTTGCAGGGAATTGGATGCACAAAGATCAGTAAGGCCAGAAATGAAGGTTCACTGAATGGGAATGTGGAATCAAGATCATATCTTGAAAAGAAGCTTGTTTTTTGTTTTGGTTCATATGTTTCCTCGCAGCTACTGCTTCCCTTTGGTGAAGAAAATTTTCTTTCTTCTTCAGAGTTGAGACAGGCTCAGGAGGTTGATTTCATTCAGTAGTAATAGTCATTCAATATAGAAGTTCATTTGAGTAATAATTGCTTGATTGTGTATCTAAAATTTGCAACAGATTGCTACACGTATGGTGATTCAGTATGGGTGGGGACCTGATGACAGTCCTGCAATTTACTATACTAGCAATGCGGTATTCCAAATTCTTTTTAATGAAGAATATATTGGTTGACAAAGCAAAAAAAAATGTTTCAATTGCAGCATCCTAGTTTTATTGGTAGACCTGTGGTGTAATTTGTAATCATATGACTACTTGTCATTTCACTAAGTTGTGTCTGCATTTACTAGGAGCTTGGGTTGCCATGCTAATATTGACATTGGTTTTTGCCTGCTGTTATAGGTTACATCTTTAAGTATGGGCAACAACCATGAGTATGACATTGCTGCTAAAGTTGAAAAGGTGTGCTTGGTGCTTGTGGTGAATTTTTGCTCTCATTTCTTACACAAGTCAACTGTGGGAGCAACATTAATTGTTTTTTATGAGATTTATGAACATTTTATGCTTTTTACTTTTGCAGATGTATGATTTAGCATATCTTAAAGCAAAGGAAATGCTTCAGAAAAATCGTCGAGTTCTTGAGAAGATTGTTGAAGAATTACTTGAATTTGAGATCTTGACTGGCAAGGTTAAGCCTAAAACTGTTTGAACTGTCTATTTGTTCCAACAAGCCTCTCAATTTGATACTTATGCTTGTAGTTGTCTTCTGCATATTCAATTAGGGGTGCTTTAAGGCTTAAATCCTGAGTTGGTAGTCTCTCATTCGCACGTGATAAATCTCTAAGCACTCTAAATGTGAATGCTTGTATTTAAACTTCTGTTTGAAGTAACCAGTTTTACATATTGAATGACCATGTCAAACTTTTGCAGATCTATTAGTTGTGTGATGATTGATTTCATTGAGCTCGAATTTGTCTTGATTTTTTTTGTTTGCTACTGAATGATTTTGCTGAAAATAAAATGGATTATCTCAAAAAACTGTCAGTGTGTTAGGATTTTTATGTTTTGTTTATATGAACTTGACAATGCAGAAGTTGCGGGGAACTTGATGACCCATTCTAGCATCTCTCTCTCTCTCCCTCTACATTGTGGCTAGTTGTTGAGCTATTGCCAATAATTTTTAACATAATGTGATTTCCAGATTGGTGTTGTTAAGATGGTTTGTCTTTTTCTTTGTAGGATTTGGAAAGAATTATTGAAAATAATGGTGGGATTCGGGAGAAAGAGCCCTTTTTCCTTTCAGAGGCTAATTATAGAGAGGTATATCATAATCATTCCTCTCTTATTAGTTGGGATTGGGTACTTTACTCATTTTGGATAAGTTAGTGTATTTATCGTAGAATTGTGATTGAAGATTTTTTTTTTCTTTGACCATGGACACTCCATATCCTGGGCTATGTATTTGCCAATGTTTTTGTTAGAGTTCATCCTTTTGCAATAGTCTTGATGATTGGTTGGATCAATAGGATACTTTGTTTTGTTAAAATCTATGCAATTTGTCAAAATCCATGGAATTATTAACTTAAGTTTCTAATTCTATATGTATGTATACACACACACACACACACACACACACACTCTCACTCACTTAAGGGAAATGAACCAAATCAGTGGATTGTTCAAAATCCTCCATACCAAACAATTACCTTAATTGATTCATTGAATGAAAACTGGAAAAAAAAAAAAAGAATATTCTGGTCTGGCCACTGGTTCCGGAAAGTTTTTTCTTTTGCAGAATCTCACTTAATGCAGACAGATTAGACTTCTAGATAACAATACTTGATACTGGCTAGTGCACTTTTGATTTTCTGATACATAACCAAAGTAATTTTATAATTAATTTGGTTGTGTTTTCTACTCACCTGTCTTCATATATGAATGTCTTCTTATTTATAGACTGAGCCTCTGTCCCATCTTTGATCTATCTCAGCCAGTGTCTAGCAGCTTTCTTGATACGGGAAACGGACCAGGACCTGCTCTTTTAAGTGCATCTAACTAGGATGAAGGGACCACTCACTTTATTAAAGGTGAAAAGCCACACTTTTCCCTGCTGAGCTCAGATTACTTCTTCGTGTACAGGCTCCTCATTATATAAAATTATTATTCTGACCATTGAAGTATTATGAAAACTAGTTGTACAGGGAGTAGTTTAAGTTGAGAAGAGGTTCGATTTTTTCCTTCTCAACTGCTAGTTATCACAGTGAGAAAAATGTTTCCTTTTCACATTGTAATTTTGATTTTTTGCAATGAGATGTCAAATTGTAAAGGATTTGTTTTGTTTGTTATTTTTCTTAGATACTATAATATAAGCATTTAGCTCAGGAAGTTACTGATATTACCTAAATGTGCGTAACACGTCTATCGTGTTACATGTAAGAAATTTCAATCTATACTTCAAAGAGCATTTTGATGCTAATAACAATATTATTAGCAGTTGAAGAGTGATGTATGTTGTTGAATGGATCTATTTGTATTTTGTAGGTATGATGAAACAGAGGAATTCATACTGATTTAGCAGAGCTAGGAATTAGGAATGTTGCAACTTTATTCATTTCCAGAATAAATAAGTATATGTGAATATTCCTCTGCAGTTCCTTGCATTCTGCTAGCAATTGAACTCGGGGAACAATTTTAGTCAAAGAAAAAAAAAAGATTTACATAAAAGTAGAAAAAAAAAAAAGAAAAAAAACAGCAGGAACAAATTTTGTATTCCTACAGAAGCCCTATTACAGGTGAGTTGCTAAAAACTTGCTGCTCTTTACTAGGATTGTGTACCCCATTCTGACAAATGCTTTTTCTTCTTGGTTTTGCTTCTCCTAGCATTGTTATGACATCCCTCATTGATGGTCTGTCCTTGGGGTTCTTCGCAGTACAAAGAATTGCGATTCGGAGAACCAGAAGCATCTCTTCCTGGACATGTTTGCATTGTCCTGCAATATTAGGGTCTAATGCTTCTTCTAATCCTCTGTTGTCTCTTCTAATCCATTCGACAATGTCTATAGGTTCTCCAAATGCAGGGTCCAGAGGTTTTTTCCCTGATAGAAGCTCCAAAAGTACAACACCGAAGCTGTATATATCACTCTTCTCATCAACCTTCAATGTGTATCCATATTCTGTTATGACAAAACATAAACATTAGTGAACATAATTAGGAAACCAAAATTGCTTAAATATGAAATTTACCGCCAGCCCAAGAAAAGAATAGTCAACGTGAAGAACATTTATTGTTAAACTCACCAGGTGCAATATATCCATAAGATCCTGCCACCATTGATACGGTCTCATTCTTGTGAACCATCATTCTTGCCAATCCGAAATCTGCTATCCTTGCATCTAGATTTCCATCGAGCAATATATTGTTTGACTTGATGTCACGGTGGATGACTGGCGGGCGACAATCATGGTGGAGATAGTTCAGCCCTTGCGCAACACCAACTGCTATGTTATACCTTGAAACCCAGTCAACTAGCAGCTTTCCAGCTTCTTTACCATGCAAAGCTGACCAAAGATTTCCATTAGGCATGTATTCATAAATCATTATTACATCTGTTTCATTATGAAGATACCCTAACAGCCTGACAATGTTCCTGTGCCGGAGCCTCCCTAACAGACTCACTTCTGCAAATAGATCATCGCCATTTTCGACGTCTGTGTTTGTTCTCCATAATTTCTTGACTGCAACAGCTAGGTGGGGCCGATTGACTTCGGCCTTGTAAACAATACCTGTTCCTCCCATGCCAATGACATTTGATTCCTTTATGCAAGCTAGAATGTCACTGCTAGTGAAACTAACTCTCTGAAATGCTACTAGTATCCATGGCCACTCTTTGCTGCTCTTCTTAAACCAATCATAAACGGAACTGTTATACAAATACCACCTTTTATACATCATTCTCCCAATGAAAAATGCAATACCAAGAGCTAAGATTACTGAGACTCCAATTATGAATCCGAAAATGATGTGATGAACGCGAAGATTCTCTCTTCGCTTTGTTGTTGAGGAATCTGAGGAACACGGTGGAAGCACACCACCACATAGTCCAGAATTACCAACAAGATCATTAGGGTTAATGGCCATTAGTATGCCATTAGAGGGAACTTGACCTTTTAGGTTATTGTATGACAAATTTACCATTTCCAGGGCTGGTGAGGTACCAAAACCATCTGGTATATGACCAACTAAAGAATTGTTGGACAGGTTAAGAATGGCTAACGTAGGCATCTTCGAGATTGCTTTAGGGATTTCTCCAGTAAGTTTATTATTTTGAAGATTCAGGGTCACTAGCTTTTCACATGAAGCAATACTGCCTGGAAGTGTTCCTGATAACTGATTGCTAGAAAGATCAAGCACTGAGAGTGATGGGCAGTCTTGAAATTGGTCTGGGATTTTTCCATCCAAGTTGTTGTTGGAGGCCATGAAGGTCTGTAGATTAGGAATGGAGAGGATAGTATATGGAAGAGATGATTCAAGGTGGTTCAAAGAGATGTCGATGAAAGAAAGTGAAGTAGACAGAGCAATATCATCTGGTATTTCACCAGAGAGACTGTTGTTAGCCAATTCAAGTCTTTGAAGTATTGGAAGACTTCCAAAACCAACTGGAATATTCCCAGAAATAAGATTATGTTGCATTCGAACACGGACTAATGACTTGCAGGCAGATAGACCTAATGGGATTGGACCAGAAAATGAGTTATTGAAGAGAATGAGTTTAGTAAGATTGCCAGAATGACATAAACCCAGAGGAATTTCACCGGATAATGAATTTGATGAAACATCTAACCACTGCAATGGTGAATTCTGTCCAAGGTTTATTGGTAAAGGGCCTGTCAAAGAATTTCTCCACAGCTCAAGTACTTCTAATTTGGTTAAATCACCAATCTTGCTAGGAATTGGACCAATCAACTTGTTGCACATCAAATTCAGGAGCTGCAAATTTCTCAGGTCTGCTATCTGCACTGGTATTTCTCCTGAAATCTGATTATCAGAAAGATCAAGAAACTGCAGTGATGTAATGTTCCCAAGTTCTGGTGGAATCCTTCCTGTGAAATTGTTTTTATACAAATAAACTGTTGTAAGTTTTTTCAGCCTACTCAATTCTGCTGGAATTTGACCATTCAGTGTACCAACTGCCAAGTCAAGATACTGAAGATTAGTGAGGTTACCGAACTCTGCCGGAATTTCTCCTTCAAACTCATTATATCCAATAATTAAAGTCTCGAGGGAAGAAAGCTGACCAATCTCATTTGGTATCTTTCCTGTTAGATTGTTACCAGAAAGGCCAAGAAACTTCAATTTCTGCAGATTCTTGAAAGAAGTAGGAATTGAACCTTCGAAGAAACTCCCTCGAAAATCCAAGCTCTCGAGTGACGTTGCATTTCCAAGATCCTCAGGAAGATAACCTGAAAAATTGTTGCTTGATGCATTGACTGAAGTTAATCCTGAAGCCTTTCCGAGGCCAACAGGAAAGTTGCCGATGAAGTTATTTTGACTTACATCAATGACTTCTAGTGAAGTGAGATTTCCTAATGATTTTGGCAATGAAGAAGCAAACCCATTACAGGAAATATCAAGAAAAGAAAGACTCTGCAGATTTTGAATGTGATCTGATACATTGCCGGTAAGATTCATATTATATAGGTTAAGCCTCTCTACAAAGCCTCTAGAGTTGCAAAATACTCCAGTCCAGTTGCAATGAAAAACTGGATCATTTTCAGCTCCATTACTTGGCATTTTCCAATCTTTCAGCCAATTCGATGGATCAATGAGGCTTGATTTCATCAACAGCAGAGTTGATAGTTCACCATTTTCTACATTTTGAGCTCCCTCAATAAAAACAAGAGGGAGACCAATAAAACAGTAAAAGAACAACAGCAACTGGGTTTGCATTTTATTGTTCTTCGAACTTTGTTCTCTCTAGTTGTCTGACATTTTTAGCTACCAGAAGAAGAAGAAGAAGAAAAAGAAGGTAGCAAGAGAAAGAGAGCAACTAATAAAGGTAGTTATAATTAAAGATTAATTATAAGTATTAATTAAATGTTTTTACGTGAGTTCTTGGGATCTGAACCAGCTAATTTTCTGCAGTAGGTGACTGTGAAGCTTTGGACTTATTGAAAATCTTGCAGACACTAAAACATGGAGAGAATGTGTTTTCAGATATAATGATTTGTTGTTATGTTATTATTTCTTGATCATAGTCAACTCATGTGGATTACTAAATTAATTACAGAATAATTAACATTTATATGCAATTTTAGAGCAAGATTGTTTCTGGCATTCTTAATTATTCCTCTCTGACATTTATCCAATACTTACATTTCTTACTGAATTTAACTCGTTGAACTATCAAAACAATATATTTTAATGATATTTATTATTTTTATTTATTGGATAAACTATATAATAAAATGATCCTCTTATATTTTCATAAATTTATTTGAAGTAATTCATAGGATTTATGCGGAAATATTTTCATAATTATAATTAATCTCTTAGAAATCAATTTGGATTGGCTCTGATATATTTAAAGAATGTGATTAATTAAGCATAAAATGAAACCAAATACCCACTTCATATTTGAATATAAGATCCCAAAAAAAATCTTTAACTTTACCATTTACTTATTTATTTTTTTATTTTCAGATTATTTTTAAAGATTGTTAAGTATCATTAGTGCTATCATTACCAATAACCATCATTTTGGAAGGACATCCACTAAGATTAAACTCTATTTTCTGTGTCACACGAATGATACTTACATTTCTTTTCATTTAAATTGTATTATTATAAATTAATTTTAGTCAAATATTTATTAAATATAATTTTCCAATTCTTTACCTTGGAATTAAGAGATTTGGAAAAGAAAACAGAAATTTAATTAATATTTAATTCAAGAATAATTAAAGAGAGAGGAAAATTTCTATGAGTGTTAGAGTTCTAATTATGGGATCTACACAAAAACTTTTTCCTTCTCTTAAACGTGGCTTCACAATTATCTATCATATTGCCCTTAAAAATAAATAATTGAATCTTTATAAACCAAAAAAAGGAAATTGCACCTTCGAATAATGGTATAGCCAAAATTGTGGATGAAAATTTATATCAAACTCTTTTTTTTTTTTTTTTTAATATTCACTTAGAAGTGAAAAGCAGATCTTCAATCCTAGCATGATTGATTAGGTATAAAGGAATCTGCCCATGTTATACAATTACAAGATAAAGAGGGAAAAAGGAAGAAAAAAAAAAAAAAAAAAAAAAAAGAGGGAAAAAGGAAGAAAAAAAAAAAAAAAAAAAAAAAAGGAATACAAAATTAGACAACTTGGAACTTTCTATGAGAGGGAAAATGGGTCCCGTAAGGGAAGTGTTATGCAAGTGATAGCTTCAATAATCATTGTCTTTCCCTACCAAACACCATTCCTTGCCCAAAAATATAATTTAGGGTTTTTAATTTCTAAGTATGCAATTGCACATGCACACATCTGGCTCTTACCAATTATTACAAATTTTAAAATATAAGCATCTAATATGAAAGAAAGAGGCAAAAATTTAAATTTTTTTTTTAATATTTGGGCAATTAAAGGGTAATAATTGAAACCATGAAACATGGTGGAATGGCTGGAGGCCATGTGCAAGGGCAGTTTCCTTTGGAAAGGACTTAAAATTCCCCATTATAATTGATTTTGGGACACCCTCACATTGCTTTAGGGGTAGATTCTTACATACAACACTGGTATCTTAGCCACAATATTTTTGTGGCCATTTGATAACCAACAACAAAGTGCAGAGATTAGGTGCCCCACATGGCTTTATGCCAAAGCCACAACCCCCCTATCAATCATTCCATCATTAGGGTCCTTAACCCTTTTTTTTTTTAATGAACAAAGAAAGAAAGTGAAAGTATAGTATTGAGGTTGGGTATAAAATTGAATTGCATATGGAAAGTAAATTGAGAATATTTCTAGATGTATTTTTTCTAATTACAAAGGAAGAAAAGCAAACTTATAAACCATTGACCAAGTATCAATTTCTTCAAATCAGGAAATTGAAAATATTAAATAATTTTAAGAGAGGGAAAATTTATTGAACAACCCAGTGAAAAAAGCACCTCTAATGCCGTCAACTGAGCTTATGCATGTCTTACATTCACTATTTTTTACAATCTCTACCTTTTTACTTCTCAATCTTTTAATGATAGTAAAAAAAAAAAACTCCAAATTCTCCTATTCCTTGCATTTGAGGAATGCCTTATTTATAACCAAACCCCATTTCTACCATACTAAGTAAACATAGACATGTATTTATTTTTTTACCTCAAATACAACATATAAATAAAACAAAATGCGATGTCACAACAACCTTCTAATTTCTTATGATGAGGATAAGCTTAAAATTAATGGATTTCCATAATTTATTTTAAGTTAATAGAAAAAATAAAAATAAATTAAGTTTGTAGGTTTTTCTTTTATTTATTCCAATTTTTTAATAAACAAAAAATTCAGAATATCCTTGTTTCCTGGAATTTCTTTTTTTTTTTTTTTTTTTTTTTTTTTTTCTTTTTTTTTTTTTTTTTTTTTTTTTTTTTTTGATTGTTTAATAATTGGATTTGGACTACTTTTATTAGAATATAGACTAATTTGATTTTTTTTTTTTATTATTAAAAAATTGGTATCATGTGCAAGTTTTTATGCATCTATTAAACAATAATATTTGGATTGGGCTCTTGAAGCTTAAAAAATGAATTGTGGGCCTACAGAGTTCGTCATTCAAGTATGATTATAGTTGAAGGCCCAAGTACAAACATTACTTTTTGTAGACAAAATAAGGCCCATTGGATTTATCCGGTTCAACAATTATTGCTCGTTTATTTCAGTTGAGCAAATAAATTCCCAAAAACGACTAGTATATTGGTCGTTTAACTTGCCAAAACCATAATGGTCTCTTTTTTTTTTTTTTTTTTTTTTTTTTTTTTTTTTTTTTTTTTTTCTTTTTTTAACAAATGTAAAATAACTTATATATTAGAGTCCAACGTCTTTTTTTTTTTTTTTTTTTTTCTTTTTTACAATGTAAAATACTTATATATTAGCGTCAACGTCTAAAACATCACAAATAAAAATAAAGATGGTGGGACCCCCCCCCCCCAAAAAATCCATCTAATAACTTTTTATTTTTCCCTCTCGGTTAAATTTAAATGTAATTCGTGAAATTTATCGAATGAGGCAATCAAATTTTTTATAAATCGAATGTCAAACAAATTATAAATAGCTTGAGTTTGAACGGCTTGACTTATTTATCGAATGAGCCTATTTTTAAATTTTTGTTTAAACTTTTTTTTTTTACTTGAAATTAAAATTAGTAATTTATTAGGAAAAATTAATTTGATCTTAAATTATTGAAATTTAAATTAAAAAACTTAAAATAGCAATCCTCCCTAAGATTTAGAAGCCATTCTAAATTTCAGAGGGATAGCAATGCATTCCTTTTTGCCAAGCTCCTTTTATACGTATGGATTTAGATTCTATCAATGGCCATTAAATTAAATAGTCTGTAATTCATGACCTTAAAATCGTATCAATCCCTAAATTTCAAAGAGTGATTTTTATTTCTTTTGCATTGTAATGTTTTTTGAAATTTGTATACATAAACCCATGATTTTCAATTCTTTGCTGCTATCCAATAAAAAATCTGTAACAACCTTGTAAGTTACCGTTTCTTTTTGAAATTCAATAAATAACGCGATATGAAATTTGTTTTTACTAAATTAGTTTCTTTTCTTGTATTTTTATGACAAAATGATTGTTCTCTATGCACAGAACTTGAAATTAAACAATCAAGCATTACAGAGTTGGGATTTGATTCTAAGAATTTGTGGAGGCACTATTTTGGATGAGCAGGTATTACATCATCAATCAATCTGTTTATATTATTCTCCACTACTCCTTGTCTGAAATTTAAATTATAAAATTCATTTATAACTATTAAATTTTTTCAAATGATTTTATAAAATTCATTTATACCAATTTGAATCTTACTATTTGTAAGTATTTTTGTAGTACTTGTGCACAAGTTGCACCAATGGAAACATTGCGGGGAGCTCAATTCACAATGAGCGACGGCACCACCCTAGTAACGGAGGTGGTTTTCGACGAGGAATCGCATCTTTGCCTGTATCTATTATTACAAGACATGATCAAAGTTAGTGACATGGTTGTTGGATTCGAAATGGAATGGGGGTTTAAAGGACGTTCTTATAGTAGATCAGGAAGTAATTCAGGAAAATTCAGTGAAATTTGCCTTCCATCGGATAAATTCGAGCATTCCCAAAAGAAAATTGAACACCACATTGCATTACTGACATTATGTACTAGACTTGGTTGTGTGCTTATTAGGCTAAGCCCTAATTCCATTTCTGCTTCTTTAATGAGATTTCTTGCTATTAAGGATATTATATTTGCTGGGGTTCATATTAAAGAAGATGTTGAAAAGCTAAAAGAGGCTTATGGGATTGTGATTAGAAATGCTGTTGAACTAAGTGATTTGGCTGCTAAGATTTATGATAATCCTAGGTTTGTGTTTTATAGTTCTAGGGATTTGGCTACTAAAATTGTTTCAATCAAATTTGGGCCAAAGCCATATGTCGTTTTATGGTCTAATTGGTTTGACCATAATCTTAGCACAGAACAAGTTGAGTGTGCAGCTGTTGATGCATATTGTAGTTATAAAATTGGGAAAAAGCTCATGGAAAGTGGTAATGCTAGTTTCAAGAGATTGTTCTCTTGATTTTTTTTTTCCAATGTTTTTAAATTATTATTATTATTATTATTATTATTATGAGCGGATTGCTTTATAAGTTGAATTATAAACTTTATATTTCTTAACTTGAGCTAGTTTGAAGGTGTTTTATGTACAATTTTTTTTTTTTTTTTTTTTTTTTTTAACTTGAAGCTATGTTTGAAGGTGTTTTATGTAGCAATTTTTTTTTTTTTTTTTTTTTCTCTCCTTTGTGTGTGTGTATTAACCATTTAAATTTTGATATGAAAGAAATGGAATAGTATTTTTCTTTTTTAATTCCTTCGCATGGGTATATGTGATATTGGATTTTTTTTTTTAAATTGAATTGATTGGTTTGTGTGTGTTTATTTTTTTTTTTTTTTTTTTTTTTTTGTGTGTGTGATTAACCATTTAATTTGATATGAAAGAAATGGAATATATTTTTCTTTTTTAATTCCTTCCATGGGTATATGTGATATTGGATTTTTTTTTTTAAATTGAATTGATTGGTTGTGTGTGTTTAAGATGCCAGGTTTTTATTTTTTAATCATTCAGTGTTCGAAGCTCACTAGTCAGACTAATCCGGATTTGCACCAGGCATATCTGCAAAAGGGAAGATTGCTTTTTTCCTGTTTAAAGAGACTTCATATCTAAAACTCGAACTCAAAACCTCTAAAAAGATCCTTGCTACGATGTTATCCCATATCATCTCTCAAGATTGAGATGATAGGTTTTGCTAAAACCTTTCTCATCATCGTTAATGTTCTGATTGATCAAGAATTAAATGTGAAAATTTTTAATTATTTTAAGCTAACGTTCGTTGGCTAAATTTGACATATAATTTGTGCGAGATCTAAAATCAAATTTTTATTCTCCTAAAATAAAATAAAATTTATATATAATTTTTTTCATCAATTGGTGGATTATCAAAGTGTGAATTTACAAGAGAGTTAACTTAAAGATGATTGTAAGATATGTAATTCAACCAAAATAATAACTTTGGATAAGATATTTGATAAAATAAATTTATTTTTGTTATTTTTTGCAAAAAAAAGAAATTTGTGGCCTTAAAACCTTTATAAAAAATTTATTGTGCCTTTAAAGATTTATTCACCTCTTCTTACTAGAAACTAGAAACAACAAATTTTAGAAATTTTGATTTTTATATGTAAAATATTATAGTTATTTTTTTTATAGACTTAGAAATTATTATTTTTAAATGTTACTATTAAGGTAGTTTAGAAAGTGAGAATAAATTAAATTTTATTTAAAATTATACCAAATATTTTTATTATATAAAATTCAACTGAGTTTTTGTATTTTAAATTATATCTTCTAAATTATAACTCTAATTCATTTAAACCAAAAAACAGTTAATCAATGGGGGGGAAAAAAAAATTGGTAGTTACATGGGAACTCTTGTATACATGATCACACTGGATAACAAACCTCATGCTCTGAGCCGCGAAGTAAGACGGATAACAAAAAAAGGTCAAAAACGACGCCTCCACGTTTCAACGTAGAAAACGAAAAAGAAAATTCAAAACCCTTTCAAAATATTTAAATATCAAGTCATATCCAAAACGACGAAGATTCGAATTTTTTCTTTTATTACACCTTCGGGAAGATTTTCTCGAGAAAATCGGATTTTTCTAATCCAAAATCACTCGCAAAAAGTGTAATTGATGATGAAATTGTCAAAATTCAGTGCTTTGTTTATTGTAGTCGCTTTAGTTTTGATTCAATCTGGAGCTTCGCTTCGATCACAGAGAACTCAGCAAGCTTACGTGACACTGTTGTACGGCGATGAATTCCTGTTGGGTGTTAGGGTTTTGGGGAAATCGATCCGGGACACTGGATCGACGAAGGACATGGTAGTTTTGGTCTCTGATGGTGTCTCTGATTACGCTGTGAAGCTTCTTGAGGTAAATTGTTGTGGTGATCTCTGGTTGTTTTGCTTAAGAAAGAGTAGATTTTTAGATACTGAATTAGATGATGAATACGTTCTCACTTTTTCTCGTTTGCTCTTTCAATTTAACGTATCTTTTTTTCTTTTTCCTTTTTTTTTTTTTTCTTTTTTAAAAAGAACTCAATAGAGAAAAATATGACTAAAATGGAAATTAATTTATTAGCCGTAAAGAAGGAACTTAAGTTTGGTTTGGATGCCAACGGAAGGGGGAGACTTTTAGCTTTATTTTATGGTATGCTAATCTACTAAAATTTCTACGGAAGGAATATCATTGGGATCAATGGAGCTAATTTAAATTTGTTTTATTACTATGACGTTTTTGACAGTTCTATAATAGAAAAGAGGTATTTACTCAAAATATGACTAATTCAACTTTTTGGTAAAACAATAAAGGATAGAGGAATGCAATTTTACATCTTCCAAATGTCTGGAAATTCTTTGTTAAGTGAGGCACTGTTTAGTTTTTCAATATTCCAATTTTACGGGTTGATATTGCACAGGCTGATGGGTGGATAGTGGAAAAGATTAGCTTATTAGCGAATCCCAATCGAGTGCGGCCAAAGAGGTTTTGGGGCGTGTATACCAAGCTCAAAATCTTTAATATGACTAACTACAAGAAAGGTAAATTTCTCTCTCACAGAATATTAAATTTAGTTAACATGCATCTCTAGTGTTTAGATTGTTTCTGCTATTATGCAGGCAAGAAGGGATAAAAAATTGGAACTGGAAATAATGTAATTTCTTTTTCATATTTTTTGGGATGAAACATTGGGATTTGTGGATTTTGATGTCTATTGTTTGAAGTTTGTTTTATACTACGGATGTATATATTGGTCCTGGGAGAGTAAAAGAAAAAACTTTTGCATGAATATTATCTATAATGAGGGGACAAGCTACTGGTTCCTATACCTATTTAAGATGCTAAATTACATGGAAGAAATGGTTCTACAATTCAAAATCTTCCTGTGTTGTAAATATGAATCTAAGATTTGTTACTTTTGCCTTACCATGTTCTTTCAATTTTGAGACATTGAGATTTTGTTGCTCTATTTCTTCTCTAATATCAATGTGATATTTGTGGTGCTTCTGTTGATACATTCCTGGGAATTCATTTGTGCAGTTGTATATCTTGATGCGGATACTATTGTGGTTAAAAGTATTGAGGATCTCTTTAAATGTGGAAAATTTTGCGCTAACTTGAAGCATTCAGAGAGATTGAATTCAGGAGTCATGGTAGTGGAACCGTCTCAGTTAGTTTTCGATGACATGATGAGCAAAGTGAACACTTTGCATTCTTACACTGGAGGTGAAACTTTTTTTTTTTTTTTTTATAATCCAATGCCTTTATCATACTTATCAATTATGATATTTCCTTTCATGTAATACTTTGTCATTGCTGCTGTTAGTTGACTGTTTTACCTTTGAATTGCTATCTTTCATAAATCCAAAGGATGCCAATGGATGGCCTCTGGGTTATTATGGTTACTTTGTTAAGGAAGAAAAACCTTATTATTGGACTTGATCCATCGACTCATGGTTGAATTCTAATATAAAAACAATAATGAATATGTAATCCTTGAAAATTAGATTTAACCAAAGTTAGAAAGCACTTAAATTACTCAAATAATACCTTAAACTCTCGTAATTCTTGTTTTTTGTGGCTCAAAATGATTCTTGGTACTGTATATGTTTTTTAAGTTTATATGTCCTGAAGCTGATGATGGCTTTTTCTACTTCGAGAAACATTTAATCTCATAATCTTTGCCAAAGCTTTTTTCTTTCTCTTTGTTTATATAGCAATTATCGTGTCTGATTTTTTTTTATTTCATTTTTTAATAACAGGAGATCAGGGGTTTCTGAACTCGTATTACTCTGACTTCCCCAATGCTCACGTTTTCCAACCTAACATACCCCAAGAAGTGCTGAATTCTAGACCTGTACCTGATGTGGAGCGTCTCTCTACTCTATATAATGCAGATGTTGGTCTCTACATGCTTGCTAACAAGGTACTAAACACATAGATATTATGATGATTAATGCCATGGCGATGGAATACCAATTTCAGTGGCCTTATTATTATTTCTGTATTCATCATTGTACCTTTGCACCATATGTAAAGGTAGAGTACCAGCTGTGGAATAACATCATAGATTGAATTCATAATTTTATATTGTTCATGTAGTCTTGGTAAAGCATGTAATCCTTATGGTATGCGCTATATCGTGGGTGAATATTTGATATAGAAATCTGTTTGATAGCACGGACATTGAGAGTATTAATCTGTTTTCAAGATTTCTAATTTTATCATAAGAGTGATACCTTTGTTCATAATTTGCTTTTAATTTAAATAATTGAATATTCTAACCTTTTCATGCATTCTATATGCAGTGGATGGTAAATGAGACTGAACTCCATGTTATTCACTATACACTTGGCCCACTTAAACCTTGGGACTGGTGGACATCTTGGCTTTTAAAACCTGTTGATGTATGGCAGGTATTTACTCTTACTTCCCTCTTGTAAATGAACTGGATATTTTTTTTTTTTATTCTCTGATCTTGACATCCTATTTGTTCTAGGTTTATCTTACTCCCTCACTTTTTCCTCTCTCTCCCTCTCTCTTTATTGGTTGGTTACTTGTGTCTAACCATTTACTTCTCTGATGATCTGCTGGCATACGTTTTCCCAGTAGCTTGGTGGGAGGGGAGTTGGTTGCAATTGCTTGTGCATAATTCCTTTTTTCTAATAGGAATTTGCTAAGCTTCTCATATCTAGCTCTTGGAGCTGGCTGAAACCATAAAGGCTTATGTGATTTAATTCCCTGAACAGTGGAGAAGATTTCTTGATTAGCCAATAACTGAATTCTTTTCCCTAATGCTGCAGAATGCTAGGGAAAGGCTAGAGGATTCCCTTCCTGGAACTGGAGGTGGCAGAAATCCTAATGATTCATTGCTTGTCAAATTTCTTTTCTTTTTACCATTATGTGCTGTGCTCTTCCTTTACTATCGATCATTCCTTCAGGTTACCTACTTTCCAACTATTTGTTACTCATGTTCATAATGGAATGCTTGTTATTTAGATGTCTAATATATAATTTTTGGGGCAGACACAGGCATTTTGTAGAAATTCATTATGCGATCATATCAGACACCTCTACTACAAAATTAGATCTAATGCATATGTAGGCGTTTCTTCATCATCTACCTTCAATTCAGCCAATCAAGTTAGTGCTCTTTTCCTTTTGTTCTGGATTTGATTTTGAATGGTCATTCACAGCATGTTCTCTTATGTTTTCTTGCTAATTCCGAGAGACCTTTTATGTTCTGATGTTAAACAGTTCTCTACTGATGCACATTCAAAGGTGCCAGCCTATTTGGGCGGACTTTCCATCTTTGCATGTTTTATGGCTGCATTGGTATCTCTTGCATTTAGCCTTGCTATTGTGCCTCGGCAAGTGATGCCATGGACTGGTTTGCTCTTAATGTATGAATGGACATTCACAACCTTCTTCCTTTTATTCGGAGGTTTTCTCCATTTGACCTATATATGGGGAAAGATGACAGCGAATCAAGCATACCTTTCCTCTCATCCTGAATCTTTTGATTATGAAACTGGAAAAGGTTAGTAGACTATGTTTGGACAGTTAGTTCTTTTAAATGTTTAAAGTTTTACTTTTTCTTGATATTCTTGTAACTTTCACAGGTCATCAATGGCAAGGGTCATCCTGTGATGTTGCTACATGGTATTATGGGCTAGGAATGGCCTTTTTGGCTATTGCTGTTCCAGCTTTACCATGTATTTTTGGCATTACTGCTCTGTTTGCAAGGTAATATTTTTTTGACTATAAGCATTAAAATGTCAGCTTCTGTTGTCTCTTCTTTCTAAAAATTGAACTTTTATTTTCTTTATGATACCTTAGGTTAGGCTTGGTGGTTGCTGGTGGCATTGTTCTGGCATCTTTCATGACATATGCTTCTGAGCATCTTGCAATAAAATCATTTTTACGAGGTATTGAAGATCGGGAGGCAACACGGTCAAGGAGTCTCTGTTTTTCATGTTGACAGGCATCTTAAGATAATGAATGTAGGTGAATTGTAATTTATTCAACATTTAATTAATTGAGATTGATTTGTAAGTGTCAGATTAGAGAAATATTTGCCTTTTTTCAAAAAGGGTTTTGTTGTAATATTCTTTGGGGAACATTATGGATCATAGTTTTTTTATAAAATGCTTCATTCAATTTTCAAGCTTCCAAAATGAAATTTATTAGAAATGTAAATATTTGAAATTTTAATAGTACTAATTTAATATTTTAATTTGCTTGATCAGAAATCTAAAATATTTGAAATTCTAATAGTATTATTTTTTTTTTTTTTTTGAGCATGTTAATTTAATTCAAGCCATTTAAATTAATTGAGATTGATTTGTAAGTGTGCCAGATTAGAGAAAATATTTGCCTTTTTTTCAAAAAGGGTTTTGTTTGTATATATTCCTTTGGGGAAGCATTATGGAATCATAAGTTTTTTTTATAAAATGCTTCATTCATTTTCAAGCTTGCAAAATGAAATTTATTAGAAATGTAAATATTTGAAATTTTAATAGTACTTAATTAAATATTTTAATTTGGCTTGATCAGAATATTATATATTTGAAATTCTAATAGTATATATTGTTTTTTTTTTTTTTGAGTTGGAAAATCTAATAAGTATTAATGGAAATATACTATTTTTTTTTTTTTTTTTTGAGTGGAAATTCTAATAGTATTAATGGAATATACTATTTCTTTTTAAATATATATTTTTTCTAGGAAGGTGGTATCATGATTAATTTTTGCATACTATTTTAATTTTATCTTTTCACATTAAAATTAAGGGTTTCAGTTTTAATATGAGTGCTAAATTTCTTGCATAAAATAAATTACTCACATCAACTTGTGCATACCACCTGTCTTTTAAGTGCACCTTATTCTAGCCTATAATGCACTCCTTTTATGGCTGCTAATATAATGCCCCACCAATGGACAGTGTTACAATTTTATTGGTTGTGAAGCTTTTATAAATGAAACATGTAAAAATTTGATTTTAGAAATTAATTTTAATAGTTTTTTTTTTCCAAAAATTAATAAAGAGTGATTTGTAATACAAAATATTTTACATTTATAAACAGGGTTGATGTACGGATTTTCAGATCATAAATTGAGTAACTTTAATATTGCACAAAAGCCACCCTCCCACACTTAAATATATTATTTTACGGAGAACCCATAATTTAAAATGATGAAATATTTGAAATAAATAGTCCTTAGTTGGTCTTGCAGAATATTCATTTACCAAACTAATAGAATCCTACAAAACATGACAACAAAGCAATCCACCATAGAAGCAGATTGGTATAAAACTTTGCCACTAAAAGTTACCAAGTCAACAATAAGTGGAGTTTATTTAAAAGGAAGCAACAAAATCTTTCAATAATCTTTTGTTTTTTATACTTACATCTTGTTTGAATCTGAATCTTCTGCAATTTTTTAAACTGTCACTGAACTAACCCACCATTTTTAATTATCATATTTGCTTGTCAGATAGGTTCTTGATGAGTCATTAGCCAATAGAAAAATGATAATTGATAGATTTGTTTTCACTTTTTTCTTCTTTTTTCTTAGTTGCATGCCATTTTCCACTAATCAAGACACATGGCTACTAAATTAGAAAGAATATAAAAGTAACCCGAGAGGTGAGGGATGAAATGGATGACAGAAATTCTCTCCTTTAATCAGAGGTCTTGAGTTCGAACTCTGCGTATAAAGTCCTTATAAACACTCAGAAACTTTGAGAGCCTTTCTGATACGAATTCGGATTAGTTAAGTTCAAGGACTTCAAATACCGAATGATTAAAAATAAAAAAAATAATAAAAATAGAAGTATTTATTGGAGGGAGAAAAGGACAGAATGAAAGGTGGTCTTTAATGCATCATCATCCTTATCCTAAAGGTATGGTTCATGACAACTATTAATCTTGCATAAAGTTAGAGAAAGCTACAATGCTTATTCTCTGTAATATTTGCCTTTCTGGTTTTTAAATTTCGAGAAAGTTGGCTAAAAGAGGTTCCACATTCCATATGGGTATCTTCTATATGAAGACATGTCTGTTTATCACTGATAAGGTGTTAATCATAACTGATTAACCTTAATTATCTTAATTAATAAACCTTATATATATATTAATTATGCTTAATTAATAAACTTATATATATATATATTATATAGTATAATATATATATAGGTTGTTCTAGTAGCAACCATTAATTTAGGCAGTAATATATAGGTTGTTCTACAACCTTATTTAGCAGTAACTGTGAAATAATGTCTGCAAGTTAACTCTGATTAATGTATTTAAATACGTTATCTTCCTTCCCATGTAATTGGAACCAATTGAAAGATCCACAAAAGAGATTCTTGAGTCCTTATGTATGTTCCATTACTTGGATTTCACTGGTATGAAAATGATTTTGAACATGAACATAAACTATTTTTCTCTTATTTTGCTTGTCCTATATTTTATGATGTTTTTAACACCAGATGGTGTTACTGATAAGTTTTCATACAGTATATTAATTCAATCTTTTTGGTCAGGTAAAATACATAACCTTAGTACCAATTAGGTAGTGGTCCGATTAGTCTTCTCACTTGTATAAGCCGTGAAAGATCTCAAATTCGAGTCCTTCCCAGCTGTGTAGCACACATAGTTATTTCGGGTCACCGGTCCCTCGATAAATTTAAAAATAAGTTAGATTAACTGGAGAAACCATAATTGATGAGTTGTTTGGATTATCTGTAAATGCATTGAAACTACCATTGATCTAATTCATATGCAGCAATTTGATTTTGAAAGAAATACATACTTATATATATGGTCCCATCTCAGTAGTTCATCTTACAATAATTCTACATATAATAATAATAATAATAATATATTTTGATTAAGTCATTGAAAAATGTCTGAAGATCAGTGGCATTTTATGCAAGAATTTGGCTGTTGTTAGGGAAAACAGCAAAGGAATTTACTATAATGTTAAAACATGTATATTATAATCAAATTTAGAACATATTGCAGAGTTGGAGCACAACACAGTACTCTTAATTATGGGGAGAAAATGTGTTTGGTTGCTCAAAAGAGGTTTATATATAGCAGAAGAAGTCCAGTCTTGGAGCAGTAACAAAAACAATCTAAAATTAATATGTAGTATTATATATTGTTTTTATTTTCATTCTAGTTTCTTTCAACTTTCTTGGCAACCAAACACAGTAAATTACACAAATTAAGAACAGAAAGAAAAATTAAAAAAGAAAAAGGAAAAGGAAAAGGAAAATAATTCAAAGCCAAGCATCAGACTTGCCTAGAGGTTTTGGATTACCTCATCTTCACCATTTCATCCATATTACTGATCTTCAAGCCATAGTTCCATGGCTAAATCACTATAGTTAGAGTGTAATAATACCCTTACTCATGGAAGAAAGATACATTCTTCCCTTCTTTGAAACTGCCATCACCATCTTCACCAT
Organism: Jatropha curcas; assembly: GCF_014843425.1. The sequence continues at coordinate 18,447 of NW_023591304.1, read as the reverse complement.
CATAATCTGCAATCTTGATCGACTCTAGATAGATGAAAGTAATCTCTAGAAGATAGAAAGAAAAAATGAAAATTACATCAAGAAAAGAAGAAGAAGAAGAAGAAGAAGAAGAAAGAAGAAAGAAGATGTGACCCTAATTTTGGAGTTGTTCGTTATTTTATATACAATAATTATATTATTGTAAAGACTAATAAAATAGATTTTGATTACTTAGTTGGTAGAATTAAAACGTGGTTTATTATTTAATCACTTCAGTCTGTAATAATAAAAAAAAAATATTTTTTTAGTAAAATAAAGAACCTCTTTATTGTATGAGGGTGGGAATCTATGGCTCAACCATTAAATTGTTGGGTCCATTATATTTAATGAAAATTAATTAATTAATTAGTTAATTAATTAAAAGTAATGATCATGGTTGGTTTGGAACTGAATAATTGGAACACATCTATGAAACAGGCACAATCAAAAATTATAATTGGTGGGTAGAATTGGCAATACGTATTTTGGAGATTATTAATAGGTGGTAAGTACAAGGTTTTTTTTTATAAAAAAAAAAAAAAAAAAAAAAAGATTATTAAATAGGTGGTAAGTACAAGAGGTTTTTTTTTATAAAAAAAAAAAAAAAAAAAAAATCTTTTTTCATCTAAATTTTCAACCCTTGAAACGAAAAAAAAAAAAAAAAAAAAAAATCTTTTTCCATCTAATTTCAACCTTGAAACGACAAATATATAGTTTTAATCGGATGGGTCTTGAGAATATATTTTGACGGGGACAACTAAGACAAATGTCAGAACTCCAAACGCCAAAAGATGATAAGATAAGGGTTTTGAATATATGATGTATCCAACCATAATTATTATTGATAATCGACAGATTTTTAATTTTTTCTTAATTATATATTTAGAAGAAATTTTAAAAAAATTAAAATAGCATTAATTATTTTATTTAATTTTATATGAGTAGATATCTGCATTAATTATTATTATTATTATTTATTTTTATAATAATATAAAAAATAAATTTCCATAGATAAAATAAATACAATTATCTTATAATAATTGTGTAAGGATAATAGTCATTTCCCATTAATGATAAAATAAATGCTAATTGAGAACAACCCAAATTGCAATACCGACAACAACAGAGAGAACAATTATTTAGAGACACTTTTCCCTTCATGTGAAGGAATCCCAATCCCAATTCCTTTAATGCCAGTAATTACTATATCCATTCAGACATATTATTTAACATATGATTAGCTTTAGTTATTAGTGCGAAAAATTATTTTATTAAACATTTAATTAATAGTAAAAAATGTATTTTTAAAAATATTTTAATCATAAAAACTTTAAAACGGTTAAATAATATTTTTAAATTAACCTTTTATTAACTGTTTAGAGGATTGATACGGGGATAATTTAGTCAATTAGAACTTTTTTTTTGCTAAAATTACATTACTTAATGATTTTCTTAATTATTACACATTATCTTAAATGATATCGAGGAGACGAAGGTAATAATATTTTATTAAATTTTAAAGGTATTATTGCGCCTATCTATCCCTATAAATTATTTAAAATTTTTATATGGTGATTAAGGAGATAATTAATTTTTATAAATTATAATAAAATATTAAGTAATTTGATTAAATTATTATTTATTTCTTATATCATTAATTTGACTAAAAATGATTTAAAAAATTTATAAAAAATATTTATTTAATTTAATATTAGGAAAGATAAAATTGAAAAGGATTAAAAAAATTAGTCAATATTCTTAAAGCAAAGAATATTCATAAATAATAAAAATAAAAAAATTTTTAAAATGATGTATATTTATCGAGGGAAAGAGAATCATGTCAAGGGGTGTAGTCTTCGTTGTCTCAGAGGTCAAATTCTTCTAAGAATATCAGTATACCTTTAAGAGATTTGAAGAGCCAAAAAAGTTGTTAAAAAAATTAAGCTTAATTAGCTACTTGACCCCTCTTGCTTCAATTCTGAGTCTCTCTCAATTGATAGGTTTATCTACTTTGGACCTACCCAAAAAATTTGATTAAGACAAATTAAGAGATGCAATTAGAAGTATAATTTTGCATTAATTAAAAATAAAAAATTTATAACAAGAAAGCAGAGGAATGATAAATGGACAAGTGGCTAAAATAAAAGAGTAGAAGACACCAAATTCCATGAGATGGAAGAAAGCCTTTTTACGAGTGGTGGTGGTATAATGATTTAAACTAAATAAAAGTAAGAAAATAATAATAATAATGTTACGCTCCAAAAGGAAACATGATTCTCATACAAGCAGATATAATTTAGGACCCACCATATCATGGTTTCCACCAAACAAGATTTTTGTTTAGCACTTAATACCCCTTTTTTCTTAAAGGGAAAAAATGAAAAAATTCTTTAATAACTATACATATTTTACTAACCATGGTACAATAGTTGTAAAGTAGGAATAGCTGCTTAGCAAAATAATAATAATAATAATTAAACAGCATATATGTAAAATATACAATGTGGGACAAAATGGAAAAATCACTTGACTCAAAGAAAAAGAAAGCATACAGTGGAAAGTCAACATGGCTTTCCATACTTCCATTTCCATAATAATAATAATAATAATAATAAATGCTTCCATTTCCGTAAAGTTTCTATTTAGTAGGTAAAACTTTGAAAGATAATATATCCGTAAAGTTTCTAATTTAGTAGGTAAAACTTTGAAAGATAATATATAAATATATATATATATATATATATAGTATATATATATATTATATATATAATAACAATAGTTATGGTGTTATAATATTACTTAAATAAAATTAATCAAAATTTCTACAATGCAAAATATATACATATATTATGAGTGGATTTTGTCAGGTCTTGCCAATCATTTTAAGAAAAATTAAAAAAGATCTTGCCAATTCCAACTTAATAAGTTAAAAACATTTACCAGCAATCTGTTTTTTTTTATTATTAAAAAAATAATCCATTTTATGTATTTCCGTTAATTATTCAACACCCGTTATGCATGGTGATTGTGCTGCTTTTTGTAAACTACATTTGCATTGTTCAAATCATAAATTAAAAAATAAAAAATAAAACCAATTCTTTAAAGTTTTTTTTTTTTTTTTTTTTTTTTTTTTTTTTTTTTTTTTTTTTATAAGACAAAAAAAATAGAGCAGCAATTCTAAAAGTACCCTCTTAAACTCAAACACACCAAAACAGAACTTAGTATTTGGTAGGAATAAGCTTCAAGAAATAATAGAAGAAGAAGCAATTATCAACCTTCTTGTAGCCAAAAATAGAGCTTGCAGGATACAAAGTTAATGGACAGTAGAAGCCTAATCACTCTAGTACTGATATTTCAAAAGGAAAAGTCACATATATCAATCTCCCAAATTGCTATCCCTCCCAAATATCGAAATTAGCCAACAGTGTATATGAATAGAACAAAATATAAGCGGTATAGCAGTAGTATATTAGATCTGAAATTATATCCCGGACAAAATTGATTAAACTCCTCCACATGCCATGCTGCCTTCAATCTCTGGATGCCTGAAAAAGAAAATAAAATTAAAACCCAATTGCTAATAAAGAAGATTGACAAAGTTAGGACCAAAAATCATTTTTTAGCGGGATGGCAAAATACCCAGAATCACGGCATTATCTGGCCAAAAGGAATGTCATCATGTTTCAGAACGGATGACCCTGTAAAAGTAAAAAAAAAAAAAAAAAGAAAAAAAAAAGGGCACAGAAGAAATTGCATGGCCCTAATAAAATATGGCCTTCTGATTGTATCTGTGTCGGTTTATATGATGATTCCTTCATTTATCCTAACTAACTTGCGAAGGTGCATTAGAACGAAAAACAATCTACGCATCCCAAAACGAAGGAATGTATTTCAGCCCCAAAACTAGAAAACTGTTGACGAGAACGCCAGATTGACCCTTCAATTCCAAGAGCTTCCTTTCAGTATACTCTCTCTGTTTTTTAACCAAGCCAGGACAATAGGAAAAAAAATGTTACACCAAACTGCACTTCCGACTTCCTAGGCTGGAAGGCTTGATCACGATCACGATTTGCTATATCTGCCGCAAGCAGACAAAGCAAGTCCCCAACTTGAGTCTCCAATATAAACAGTCAAATTCTTTGTCAGGGCTGTTTAGTTCATTAAAATATTATTAATAAGCTTGGGCTTGTCTGTAACGGGTTTCCACCTTCATAATAATCTCCACCCGGTTTGAAATTGATTCTACGAAATCAATACTCCATTGCGCAGTGTATATTTCAGAAACATCAACCCCTGCACCGAAAGTAAATTAAAGAATTCACCATGGCGCACAAGATTTTCAAGCTTTGATTTAGGTGGTGTAAACAGTACACGTGGGTAGTGGGAATAGGAGAAGACGTAAGGTGAACGAAAAATTTTCAGGAAAACAAAAAATTGCAAATAATGTCCAAATCAAAAGGTGTTTAATAAATGCGCATAAGCATATAATGCAAAACAGGGACCCCAATGTCTAAGGGTGGACAATATCAATTATCAAGTTGAGTTCAAACCGAGTTATTCTGAGCATCTCATCGAAGTTGAGTTTTGAAGTAGCGTGTGAGTTCTAATGCAGTCATCATAAGTTAGTACATCTATTGCCTAAACTATCTTTAAAGTTCACTCTCCTCATACATAAACCTATCCTTGCTAATACGAATCCAATTTATTAAGCCAAGAAGGCTAAGACCAAATATCCAAACACATAACAAATGTCAAATGAAAAGAATCCCCCCTGACTTCTAGTTCTGGATGTGCGTAAAACCACCAAAAGGACTTATTCTGAAATGTGGTTGCTGGCAACATTAATTAAGTACTCTTTTTTGATGGGTCACTTAACTTCTAACAAAAAACATACCACTGTCAGATTTTTTAAAAAGTTAATAATAGGCCACTAGATAAGATGTAATGTGAATAAAATGCGGAGATGAGTTGATGTCAATGAAAAGCAGGGAAAACTATAATTCAGTTAGCCGATAAAGAAAAAACCTGATGAGGAAGCAGATCTGATCAGGATCAGCCACACCAACAATATGAGAGGAATGTTATATTAGCATTCAGATTTTCATTCTTCGATGATTTTCTAAAAAAAAACTGGTGCAGCCATTCTTGAAGAATAGTCTTTCCACCCAGCCTCGTTTTATGTCTTCAAGATTCAAACCCTTAATAACTCCAGGATTTGATAACTCTAGCATTTGCCCTTCGCTCACAAGCTGAGAGTTGTTCGAGTGGCTTTACACAAAGCTTCAAAAGTTGGAACTCCACTGCACAAAAAAAAAAAAAAAAAAAAAAAAAAAAAAGGTTCAACCAACCTGAGGGGAAAGGCAATATTATCGGAATCCTTTCATGGACATCATGTTCGTGCCAAAGGTTAGATAAATAATTCTGAGATAATATACAAGAAGAAACTACTTAGTAACTATACTTTTCAGAGGGCAGAATGCTTTCAATGCATTGCTCATATTCTTCAGTATACTGTCAGAGAGAAGAACCATGTTGTCCTTAGCTCAGTTGATGACATCCTAGCATTTGATTAATCAGATTGTGAAACTGATCAGATTTTTGATGCTGTTAAAAATTTGCAAATCTCTGCCAAAATGGCAGAGGAATCAAACCAACTGTTGCATATCAAATCAAAATCAGAATATATCACGAGGCGATCTTCTTAGAGGGTATGCTCTTTCATGAGGAAACCACAGTGCGGCTGATTCAAGTGGCCTGCGCATTGAAGAACTTCTATTTCAAGTTTCATGGCTTGGTGATTTAAATCTTTCATGATGTCAAGCTCTTCGCCTGTCAAAGGGGACACTAAGTTTATCCCAGCAAGTCTTCAGTTTTGCAGAGCTGATGCTATATTTCATGGGGAATACAATAAATTGAGATGTTGGGAGTGGTACAGAAGGCCATATGTAATGCATTGTCCTGCAGAACTATAAATCAAAAAGACAATCTGATTTCATCATTTAGAACAAAATTGGCACTGCCACTGATTCTTAAAATATGGTTACCTGAAAACTCTCAGATGAGTTAATTGGTCAATCCACTTCTGGTAAGATGAATACCAGCTTCTGCATCTATTAGTGCTTGCAGCTCCTTAGGCTAGGAAAGGCATACAACCTCATACAGGGTGTCATGGTACCAAGAGTGTAAGCTGCCAACCTTTGTCTTTCAAAGAGTTGCAAGTTTACCAGGACCTTTCCACTCCTTCCAACCTTTTTTCCAGAAGCTGTAGCCAAACAAGAATCTGTTGTATTTTGCAGTTGCAGAATGATAGGTCACCTCTATGGAAGGCCATACCCCATTCCTGGCATAACTTTAAATGATCAGAGGATTGAAAAGAATTCTTTAAATATGAACAGAGAGGCAGGTTCATACTAATAACTGCAAAATTAAATATTAAGAATGCTACCAGCTATAATTACAGCTCTACTTTATTTTTTATTGTGTGTATCAATTACAGAACTCCATAGATTAGAAGAAATGAGGAAGAAATAAAGCCCTTCAACTCACAGGTATGATATGTTATCGATAACCGGACTAATCCGCTCAAGTATGCAACGCCGCAGAAAGATCAAAAACAGCGTGTACTCACTTTGGGGATGCCATCAATCATCTTTTTAGGGTAAAAAAGTAATAACCTCAGTTTGTCTTTCTCTTGGGAAAGGGTTTGTTCTTACTCAAATATTTTTTTTCCACATCCCTTCCATACCATTCTATACTGGGTAGCTTGGAGCTAGTTGATGAATTTGTTATTAAATATGCAAATCAAAAATCCATTACGTCTCTGGTAAATTAACAAAAGTACGTCAAATATGTAAAACATTAGGCAGTATAATTTAAAATAATTAAAAGAAAAAAGAGGAGGCTTGTGGTTTGATTATCTGATATCCTTTATACTTTGTCCCACTGAAAGTGTAGAGTTTCAAATTCCTATTAGTAAGGACCTCTTATTGGCAAAGGCTTTTCTATCAGTGTTTTGGCATTAGTTGTTACCCTTTCGGTAGTATTATAGGTATATAATGCTTTTCTTCTTTCTTTGTATCTATATAATACAAGACATGTCATGTTCTGAATTAATAATGTATGCTAACCATTCAAATTCTCTTCTCTAGTTACCCTTGGCCGCCGCTGGGTTCAGAGATGTTGTAAGAGACGGTGCGGCATTCACCACCAACTTATCTAGTACAAGTATCTTTTATAAGCACAACCACCAATATAATAAGGGGAATACAAGCACACGGATTGAGAGATGGACAACAGCAATGTTACCACCAAGCTCGAAGAAAGGGTAATTAAAAAGGCAGCAATTATACATCAAATTGTCTAAAGGTTACACACAAACCCAACCATAACCCATCTTCTTTCCTCATAGTTACCTCACATCATTGGAACTAAAGAAACAAGACTATAAGAAGCTTCTATTTAACACATTTCTGTTTGGGGAGGGGAGGAGAGGGTCGGCTTTTGTGGTGTTATAATCTATGTACTTTTGAGTGGTATGATGATATATAAGAAAAATGATGAGGTTGAAAAATAATATTTCTTGCGCATATTGGCATGAAGAATTATTATCTATATGCTGCCTCGCCGTTTTGGTGGAGTACTCCCGAGCTTGAAAAACGGAAGAAGGAATATGATTTAATATAAAGAGGAGTTATTTTTGTCTTATAAAAACAATGAAATAAAAAAAACCCGGCAACCATAAGTAGCAGAAGGAAGCATATCCACATTTTTGCGGCGCCTCCTAAGAATAGGGTCTGTATATATGGCTAGGGGCTTCAACACAGACTCCATTTGTTACAGAAGAGAGTGGGTTTTGCAGTGGGCTGCGGGAGATCGTAGCGGAGTCGTTCGGTAGGGTGGTCCAGCGAGGAGTGAAGGCCACGTACCACATTTATGGATTCTCACCTTATCTAAAAGCCAACCATCATATTATTCGAAAAACAAATTAAAGAATGAATGAAGAAGACAAAATTAAAAGCTATTAAAATATAGCACATTATAATGTTCACCATATTTACAAGAAATTATATATTGTTAAACAAACAGGTAGGAACACAACAAAATAGTACGAATCTTTCAATGTGTAATTATGTTTAATTTGGGGCAAAGCATAAAAGGAGTCAATCACTACGAGCGTAGAGGCTTTAGGTTTCAATATGAATATAGAGATAGAGACAGGACGGAATTTATGATCCAAATTCCAAGAAAGTGAAAGCTCTGCAGAATGAGTTTATGATTTTCAGTTGTGGAACTGAGATGGAAAAGATGTTAACCGCTCATAATAGTTACAATTCTCCAGGCATTTTCACCCTTTTACGTACCACAGAAAAAATAGTATTTTCTCCTACCCACCTTAATTCCATCCCTTTATTGATATGCTCCTTTGGAAGCAAGAATTAAGGTGCAAGTGTAAGCAATGCAGGCAAAACTTTGACACAACCGTAGTAGAATTAACATGTTACCTAATTATTAACAAAAAATTAACAATTCCCATACTTAATAGAGAACACATACACCCACCTATGGACAAACAGTGCTTTACTCATCTAAACAACTATAAATGATAAACGATTCAATAATTTAGCAAAGCCCGTAACACCACAAAAGAAACGGGCCAATGAGGATAATATGAAGGTGAAGCGGGGTTTGGCTAATTAAAAAATCAATAAATCATGTTTTTTACTATGATAATATATTCTTAATATTCAGTGTTAGCTATTTGTCTTGTTACTGATAGATAGTTAGTTTAGTTGTCATTTATGCTATTAACGCGACCACACTCAAAACAGCCTATTCTCTTACTGCAGGATTATTTAAAAACCCGCACAACCAAAAATAACTAAGTGATATTGAGTTGGGGGTTCCAATAAAGGTGGGCCGGAGGAGTGCAACAGCCTTTTTAACTTTATCATCCCCGCACAGCATTTTCCAGTCAGCGGCTGAGCCTAGAGATTGGTAGGAGACAAAAACAAAGGGTAAGAATGATAATGAGAGTTTTTTTTTATTGGGGGTATTTTTTTTTTGGAGTTTTAGTAGGGTATAAGATGGTGGAGCTCTTCTACTTTATATTTTATATATTTACAGGTAAAGGGGAAAAATAAAATTAAACTTCAGTCTCTAAACCTGTAAACAAATAAGATTTTATATGACCATACTTCAGGTCTTTTCTCTTTTATAGTTCACTCCACCTAGTTCTCAACGCACAAGGGAACGGGAGAAGGGTGGGGGGGGCAATAGCTAGCTTGGCGATTTCATCATTCATCAGCACAACTTCTTCTGCCAATTCATGACCTAAAATTCAACAAAACAACAAGAGACTTAAAAAAAACACAGCACATTGAACATCCAATATATAAGTACCTAGTTGCAACAACATAGATAAGACTAGGGGAAAAAGAAGATAACATAAAGCCTTACAGATCGTCACCCCCTGAAGACACAAATTATACATGCATGATTCCATTGTACCATGGACGTTCCGGAAATTAAAAACTCACCTTATGGTTGATGTAAAATTACTTTTTTTTTCCAAATAATACAATCTAACCTCCAATGGTTGCTGAGAACTGGACAAAAGAACAGAAAATAAAATAAATATTTCAAATCAGAATTTTACTATTTTTTTAATCTCTGAATAATAAATTAAATTCACCAAAATAGCAATTAGTAAAATTATGCTAGTTATGTAGACCGAGTTGTCACCTTCTTTTTTAACCAATGAAGAGAACTCTAATCTTCATATTCTTGGTATTATTTTCCACACCATCGCTCAGCAACCGATGGAGATTGATCTTAAATATGTTATTTTCTTTTCTTAATTAAGGCTATCCTTTGTTATCATAAAATAGCATATCCAAAACCCTTTTTAAAGAAAATCTTTAAGAGTTTTAGTTCATGTTCTTTCCCTAGACATTCTAACAAAAACCAAATAGCTACAAATTAACAAATAAATAAAAACCTCAAACTGATAACAAATGCTCATAATTGTATATTTAAATGAGTCCGCACATTTTATTTTTCGTTACCGAGCAGAACAACCAAAATGTAAGGCATGTAAACTTCTTTATCATTTCTGAATGCAGCAAAACAAACTAAAAGAGAGCAACCAAATAGAATAAAATCAAGAAAATAAAATTGAAACCATCATTTAAGACTCCCCTATAAATACAAAAATGATTGGGAAGGACGATTGAAATTATTTAGCAATCTAGACCTATCTTCTTAGTAATCATTAAAAATCACCCATAAACTCTCAATTTAGATTAAAATAATAGAAAATAAAGAAAGAAGCACTCACGCGTAGCGAAGGCTTTGAGGGAAGTGAAAATGCCTGAGCGAGTGTAATTGCCCTAAAACTCTCAATCTTGGAGGTTGCCGGCGGCAAAAGAGACGACGAAAAGGAGTGTACATAGCGAGAACCGATTTTCTGGCGAAACTTGATCCAGAATTAGCTGAGCGCGAGGGGCGCTCCTCCGTTGTTCCACCAGCAGACAAGAAGTAGGGGGAGGCGGCCCACTGAAGAAGACAGATGAGGAGCTAGCTTTTTGGAGGGATTCGCCAGGTTGGCTTGAAGTGACGATCTCCCGGAAGTAAAAGTAGCAGAGTTTTGGACAGGGGTGGCTGGATTCGGAGCGGAGGGAGGTTTAGAGATGATAAGAAGAGAATGAGTTAATTAGTTTGGTGGGTTGTGCGGGAGTTGGAGTTTGGAGTGAAAGTGAAGGTTAGGCGCAATTTTCAAGAGAGAAGAGAGACCGGGGGAGGAGGGGAATTGAGAGAGGATGTGGGGTTGTGATGGGTTGTGCTAAAGGTTGGGAGCTTTGTTGAGAGGAACGCGTTTATAGGGTGAAATGAGAAGTTGCATATTATGGTAGGGAAAGTTTTATTACTTATGATTTTATTTATCCAACATGTGAAAAGATAAAAAATTATAGTATTGTATTTTGTTGTGGTAATTTTTTAAATATTTGTCATGGCTTTTGATAAGGTAATTTTTTATTTTTATTATGGGGAGGGGAATACCCTTTTATTTTTTTTTTATTTATATTTTCCAGATTAATACATGGAATTAAAATATGAATATATGAATTTTTTTATTTTTTGTTACATTATGTTTTGTTTTTTTAAATAAATTAATTATCCTTTTTGTTGCTAAAAAATTGATAATTGAAATTGAAATTTCACATATCACATCATCAATTGATTTTAGGGCATTTTATAGAGTTTAATTATCGTGGAGGATTTCGACACTTGGATGATTAAAAGAGGAGAGAATCGTGGAGTTTTATTGATTAGACCAAAAATAAAAATAGCGTTAATCCATATTAATTTAAAGATGATTATAGAATTTACATATCAAATTCACCTAAATGCTTCATCTTAAATTAGGTAATATAATGGTTTTGAAAATACTTAAAGTTTTATTACCCTTCTCGGCTCTATAATTGATATAACAAAAAATAAGAAATAAAAAATTATCTAATATTTCTCATTTATTCTAAATTTTGTTTACAAATTAAAAAATTTAATAGAATAGTTAGGATACTTTGCTTGAAAAATAACTTTTACAGGTCCGAGTGAGTAAAATTACGGTGAGTGAATTAAAATTTATCTCTTTCTATATTTATAGATATTCATTTTTAAAAATAAATCGTTAGGTTTCTAATATAGAAATATATGTACAATTCAATAAAAATTGTAAAAATTCATCTAAATAAATTGATCATATCAAATTGATTAAGTTGGATGGTAGTAACTATTAACTTATTAAAATGAGATATGGTTACCAAGATTTAGAACATTAAACCTTGACAGGTTTAATAACACAAGCACTCATCTAGGTGTAAGATATAGCCAGATGCTTTAAATATAAAAGTTGTACTGATTAATCATTCAAGTTGCCTCTTTCTAGGACTAAAAATAATTAAATAATAACATGTTTATAGAACCAAATGTAGTGCGAAAAATTTTATATAAATTTATTTTAAATAAGAATTGATCTTTAATTATTCAGAGAAAAATTCTAACGGAGTGTGAACGGGTTTATGGGGAGAAGAGGGGGCGGGTACGGAGGTGGCGATCCATTTATTGGCCCAGCCATATCATCTTGTTTTTTAAGAGAAAGGGAAATGGGGGAAAGGAAAAAGGGGGGCAAAAAGGTGTAACAGTTGACGAAATGGAGAAAGAGTGAGAAGGTGGTACTTTGACGGGCAATAATGATATATTAAATAAAGCCTAATTTACTCTCGCTATGTACTCTTTACTTATGTTAAGGACAGGTTGTAGGCAGCAGTGATGATTTATCTGTTAGTACTCTTTATTTCATATTTTCCCCTTAAAAAATCCACCAAAATCGTTTATTAATCAATTCCACGTTAAGAACCGCCATAACTTATATTCTCCGTGCGTCGTGGCCTTTACTTCCACTCTCTGAATAACATCACTATTTTATAGATATATTCACGCATAACCGTCCAATTTAAATTTTTGTTTTTATTCTTTTTTAAGCGGATAGTAATATATAATAACAATAATGAGTGAGCAGCCAGTCATGCTGGTATAGAGGAAGGCAAATATATACCACTTTTTTAATAGGGGCGGAAAAGATTAAATAGATTGTAATTGTATGGTTTTTGTGATAATTTGGAGAGGCTATTAAGTATTACGAGCGTTTCAAATAATAGTTTATTAAATCTTTTTTAATAATGTCAAACAAAGATATAAACTTAGCATTTTCTGACCCTCAATATTTCGAAACAGACAATCTTGGGAGTGTATATGGTTGCCATTCTAGGTCTACAAGGTTGGGCACAGCTAAGGATATTTTATAATAAATATTTAAAAAAATTAGTAATTGATCGAATCAGTTCATTTATAAATTTCTTAATATTTATTATAAGAATAATTATGTCTCTTACTTAAATAATATACACCACTTAAACACACATTAAAAAATGATAATATATAAAAAGCTATTAACAAGAAAATGTTATCCTCGCTCCTCCAACAACCCATCCTTATTTATAATTAGTTATAATGAAAAACGCGATATTATTTGATGGTATTGCTTGAGTTTATTGTGTTTCCGGCTAAATTGATGAAATACTTATCTATCTTGTGCGCGTTTGTGGGGGGAGGTACGAGAATTGGGCAACGGAATTGGTCAGTTGGTGCGAATGGAGATCAAATAGCAAGCTTTGGACCTGAGGTCATTTCTTTTTAATAAATCTAGGACTAAAAATACGACAAAATAAAGACTAAATTTTGTCTGCGAAAATTTTTTATAATTTTTTTTAATCAAATTAAAAGTATATAGGTAAAACACGATAAAAGTAAAATCTATTCAGTAATAGCAGGATGAGGGAATCCTCTTACAGGCCTCTAATGCCCCATAGTCATGAATAGATAGATGAAGAGAAAGAGCAGAACAGAAGAAGAGAATTAGTTTCCGTGGCTTCTTGTGTTGAGGGGGCGAGCAGTAGTAAAGAGATAACGAAAGGAGAGCAGGGGAAGGGGTAGAGTCCAAGTTGTGCGTAGAACGCGGATCACGTCCGGGATGGGGCGGGACACTGACATTCAAGGGGTGGCGTAAGGTGGGTGATGTACAGGGACTTGAGATCGCTTCTTGGCGCCACCGGAGACCGCAAAATCCTAGTTGAGATTACTTTTAAGATAATTTAATCTAAAAATAGATTACGAAGGGGACACGGTAAGCGGAGGGGTATGTCGCCAATTACCAGCAATAAATGAATTTGTATTCCTCCACGATTAGCAACGTCGATTGTCATATGCATCTGATTTTCACCATGCTTAATAAAATCATCGCATTACATAATTTACGAAAAGCGTGCTTGATCTCCTTTGCAAGAGATAATTGCAAATGAAATTGTTGAAAAAAGAATCATTCGGTCTTTTATTGCCTCTTTCATTTTCGTGGGGAGTGAAGGGAGCCACATAAAAGGTGAGTAGGAAAAATGAAATGGAAACTAGATGAAGCTACATGTTAGCAAATAATTACAGTATCATTTACAGGGCTCCTTCCTGACCATCCTGGGACCAAGCTGCTTAGGAATATTCTTAGCGCGTCTGTCATTTCTAATGTTCAATGAACCACTGAAGCTAGATTTATAGCATTCTCCAACATATATACAGCTTATATTTTTTTATAGACCACTTGATGAGAGCAAAACAAAAAAGTTGCCTAACTTTCTGCAAATCCAAGGATAGAATAGTAGGGAATTAAATAATATTGGAAACCTATGTGTTTCCAAAGAAGAGGCCGAGGAAGTGGGGGAGAGAAAAAACAAGGCAAATTAGGAGGCAGGGAGAAAAAATTCTCTTAAAGACAGAAGGCGGAATGGTGGGGTGATCCGCTTGGGATTTTCCGTTGTGGTTGCGCGACCCGTTAGTTTATGCTTCTCATTCTCTTGCTTGAGGGCTAGCGTTCTCTATTTTCATCTATTACCTTTCTGGCTCGGTCTTTCCCCTCCTGTTGAGACCTGTGGGAATGCATATTTCATACAAGCTCAATTCCCATCCACCAAAACTTGGTACCCTTTGCTTCTCAATTACTTATATTTGAACCATCATCAGCTTGCCATCCAAAAATGAAATATGGATAAACTTACCCTTTTATCCCTTCAGTAAAGTATTTGTTTTATTCTTTTCTCAATGTTACTTGTTTCTTTCAGTTTAATGGGAGCCTAGACAGAAAATGGTTGTCTGTCTTGGTTCCTCACCCTGGTGTGCTGGGTTTTCTGCGTTCATGGGTTTGAGGGCGCTGAAGTTATGGCTAAAAAGTGGGTACTGTGGCCGCGCAGACGGAAAAAAGAAAAACAAACTTTCCATCTTTATCAAAAACACAAGGTGAGAGCCAGTATGACAGTCTGTCCAATAATGGACTGCCAATGCCCATTAAGAACCGAATTTGGAACCTAGTTCACAAAGCAGGAAATGAAATTATTGCTCGAAAGTTGGCAAGGAACACATCCAACCAAAAGAACTCTAATTCACCTGCAGAAGTATAATAAATGCAGTTATGTTTCAACACAATTGATCAAACTACTCTATACCAACAAAATATATTTCATAATGAAGAGGGCCATGGGAAAGGTCGCGTTACAAAGATGCAAACGTGGTCGTCGAGGTTGCCCAACCAGCGACTTTCAAAATTACACCCAGATAGTTCCTTTTCTTATCTTTCCTTTTTTTTTTTATTTTTTTTTTTTTTTTTTTTTGCCTTTTCATTCGAATTGTGTAGTCAATGGGACTTCAATTCATATTCGTATGCGCCGAGAAGGGATAGGGCGATGTTACGCAGTTAGGGGCGTGACGGGCGTCTGTGGAGTGGCATGAAAGCGCGGCATAAAACAGCTCTTATTTTATGACGAGCGAAGACTAAGTTGCAAAGTGGAGGATGTGAGCATGTGTTTATATCAATAATGAGTAACAATTTGCATAATCAATGATGAGAATGTATATCACTTAACTAAGTCTCTGTTGAGATGGCGTCTCCCACCAAATCCAGCTACTTGGAAGAAATCAACCAAAATCTTTCTTAACTTAAAAACTAAATTCCAAGAGATTTTGAATTAAATGAAAACTTACAAATCAATACACATAGAAAATTAAGAACATTCATTATCAATAAAATTTACCCATTATACACTAAAAAAGTTTAGCTCAAAGTAACCACCACAAATTCTTCACTTCTGTAAATGTTAGGGAATTACACACACAAGTTATGTAGAAATTGGGTCAAGTCGGCTTGTCCGCACATATTATCATATATTGTGCAATTTTAAACCAACTTTCCCCTATACAAATGAAATCGAAAATAAAAACTAGAGGAGAGAAAAAAGAAAGAAAACATTAAGCCTTATAATCACCTTGAAAAAAAATGCAAAGAAACATCATACGCTCCTCCATTGACTCCTCGGATCATCAAATACGAAAGCCACACATTATTCAATTCTATTCTCCTATTATCCTACAAATAGACCAAACACAGAGAGAAATTCCTTCTGCTTCATCCCTAGTATTGCCACGCATCTTAAACCCTTTAACAGGAAAAAAACCCGAAAAATCTAATCTCGCACCACCTATTAAATTATTCGCCGTCTCTGCGTTAATTTTAGAATACTGCATCTTTGTGTATAAAATTGACTCTGGTGGCTCGTCTCTCGGTTAAAGATGAAGATAGAAACTTCCAGAAGAGAAGGGACACGGTGTGTCTAAGGGACCGCCGAATCGCCTCACATTTCATGTTAGGGATGGCGCGCGGTGTGCCGAGAGGAAGCTGGGGAGACTACGAAATAGCGAACGGAGCGAGGGGCTGGAGCTAGTCGATGTTTATAGAAAGCACTTATGTTTGGGACGTTGGTGTAGTGAAGGAAAAGTTGAAGGGAGAAGGCAAGTCCCATTTATTGGAATTTATTGAATTAGTGTACGCGTTTAAGACGGCGCGGAACAAATATTTATCATGTAGATTGAAACTAAATTCTTCGTTCTCCTGTTTGTTGATATTTTCTTTCTTCCCCCTGTGGTTCTTAGTTACAATCCTTAAAAGATTAGGGGCATTGTAAGGGGGAGAATTTCCTTTGCATGCTATTCATTGTTTTTGTAAAGGATTGGAAATATTGAATTATTTCTTCAAAAATTAAATATATTAAGAAATCACATTATATCAGTTATTAAATGGACGGGGATTAATCAAACCAAGGCCTTTGATGACTATAACAGTATTTCACTCTATCTTACTAAATCCAATTCCTAAGTATATCACATTTCGGTGATTATACCAGTTATTCGTACATATTTTATATCACTAAGTTGGCAGTATCCAGAGCTCCCTCAGTTGTCAAGTGTGTGTGTTATTTATTCTTTGGATAAGTAGATGTATGTTATGTTTGTATTATGGTGCATATACAATTACGGAATAGTGGGTTCAGCCAATCCACTTTTCTCCTGCCATGGAAGAAGATAAGATATAAATATATAGTAATTTAGCCTATGAAATTATATATTATTATATTTATAAATGTTCACTCCGGGTCGATCAAACTAAGATCCACCACAATAAAGAAGACAGCCCCCGCGAAGGGGATAAACTGAACCTGTTAGATGAATAGTAATCTATCATTAAAGAAAAAATTATATCAGATGTGCGTCTTCTGTGCTATATTAACTATCTGCTGTATAGTACGGTCTGTTCTGTCCGTGGAACGTAGACTCTCTCGTTATTAATCATTGGTGTGGTGCATCGGAAGGACAGTATTAGTCTGCAGAACATGTTCTAAGAGATGGTGGCCAAGTAGTTGATTAACTCACTAATTTTTGTGATGGAGAGCAACGAGTTGAATTAAGCTGTAAATATAGTTATAAGCGAGTGATATTGTATTTGTTTTAGATTCCAATTTAATATATTACTATAAATATTGTATATTTTTCACCCATACACTGGATTGTCATCGCTAAAATTGACCAATAGCTCTCTTATTGTATCATCAATACTAGTACTTTAAACGACCTAACAAAATAGATAAGGGTGCTTTTAAAATCTCGTTTATCACTTGTCCGCCTCAAACTTATGTTTAAATTACTCTTTTGAAATCACCAGGTCTCCACGTCTCTCAACCCCTTCTTGTTATTCTAATCATATAAAATCATCTTGATATATAATTGCTATAGTATTCGCTCGAAATCACAACTATTTGTAGATCTTGTGGTGTGCTCTTTATTTTTTGGTGTAAGAAATAAACCCATCCTTTTGTTAGATCCTAATGCAATTTTTATAAGTAACTCCTCTGGTACCCTTCTGAGGAACAAAATGGATTGGAATGCGCACATAAAGCAAAAACTTAATGGGTGGCAAGGGTGAATGTAAATTACGTGAAGAACTATAATTAAGAAAGGAAAGCGCAGTAAGAAATCTATAGACAGGAGATGGTTGAATGCAGAGAAAGGAGGAAATAGTTGAAGGGGCGCCGAGTAGGGAGATGATGTGTTCAGAAGAAATTATGTCAATATTTTTTATTTATTTCTCTATTTATTATACAATAAATTTAAATTATTTTACACTTAATCTAAAAACTTAACTTTCATTTCTAAAATGCAGCAAGCACCCCCAAATGAATATATGGGTTTTAAAAAAGGGAATAAAATAATAAATGTGATTATATACCCAAAAACAACAAAAAAAAAAAAATCAATATTTATTATATATACCCATAAAAGTAATTCCCCCATTCATATTTATATATTTTTTGTTTTTGGTCCTCCTTTTTTTATTGTTTTAATTAGGTTTTCCCTCCACCTTCCCCTCACCTAATGTTATGAGCTTATAAGTAAATCTTTGTATCATATCTCTCTTTCCTATTTATTCATTTCCTCCCC